>UCOL01003189.1:0-20416 GCA_900474335.1 Ormyrus nitidulus | reverse complement strand
GGATATGATCTCTCTAATTGGTGTTCGTTGTCGAAGGTTTAGTGTCGCTCGTTGATTAGGTCCAATATATATATAGTAGTAGTACTATAGGCTGTATAAGATAGCGAAAAATCGATATTTGAAAAGAATATAATAAGAAAGTCAAGTAACTTTCGCTTATTCTCTTGAAAAGTAACAGTTTTATTTTAAATGTATTACAATCTCGGTAACGGTAAAAGATTTGATGGAAAATAATTTATTTCGATTTTATCACAGCTTTCTATATGTTGTTGTTTATAAGTCGTAACTAATATCGCTTTATCTAAGATTTATCTAAGATAAATATCAAAATTACAATTTAATAAAAGTAAAGAATTCGTTTAGTAATTCTTCAAAAATTAAAGTGTTATAATAGCTTTTTCTTTTAAAAATAAACTTTCTAAGCAAGTTTAATTGTTTTCTCAATTTCTAGATTAAAGGCTTCTTTTCCGATTTCGTACATATATCATCGTGAGTGGCCTAACTATATTGAAGTTGTAATAGTTTTCTTTCTCGTATTCTTTTCATTTCTAATCAACTACTTCTACTCACGTAATTGCATTTACTGAGAAAGAAAATGAAGTTGATGTACGAATTAGTGAACTGATTTTAAAGTTCAAGCATCAGCTGCTTTACTTTTTAATTCTTGGAAAGATTACTCGAGTAATTGTTGGTAGTTAAGTACATTTTTTAATTAAAAATAAACGTTCATTATTTCACAATTTTCAAAGACACTATCAGAATTGTAAAAAAAGCTTCCTCTAGGAGGAAGCAACATAGCTTTTAGACGACTTTTTATTCCTACACATGAAGATCGAAAATAACAGTTTAATTGTGATTGTTAAAAATAGTTAAGCAACATCGAATACAAAATTATCCTCATATCTTCTTGTCCAAATGAATACTGCTTCCCACTAATCGTATTTCCAACTCGCCTGGCGCCCCATAATACACAAAGTCGTAGGTTTTTGCGGGCGCATCGCAGCGCGCGTTAATTGCTTAGAGTACGTACAGAGAGCTCGAACGCGAAGCGTCCCATTAAAAGTTCGCTGACCGAGGCACACCAGACCGTATCCATTATCTTGACCGTGACCGATTTGTTATTAGGCATACGCGCGAATAATTTACCCACCGACGAAGCTACCACACGACCCAAATACCTATTTTCCTTATCGTAAGTTCGAACTGCCCCGTTTTTACGTAACATTTAGCTATTGCGATAAGAAGGGAAGTGGCAAAAAAGTGGCGATAAAGAAATAACGAAAACTGAAATGTTTAGTTCATTCGTCAACTTCAAGAGGATGTGAAATGGTTTGAGTATGAATCACACTACGTCCAAAAGAATTTTTCCTTATGGAAAATTGTTGTAATATACAGGAATTCATAATAAATTTTTTTTAAGTAGAATAATTTATAAAGAATGTATAAAATTTTAGTAAATAATATTAAATTATTTTTATTCAGCAATCTTAAGAATCATGCGAGTTTGAAAAATAATAAATATACAACTTGACTCTTATATATATTGTATTTAAACAATAATTAATAATACTTATACAATATTTAAAGAATTCGAATGTTATTATTAATAGTGATTCAATGACTTTGATACTTTATAAGTTGTACACAAAATAGAACGTTATATATATATGGTTTCAGTACAGAGTACAGGAAGAAACGTGCTGCCAAAAACATTCAAAGTATATAGCTAAACAACATTTGCTGCAATTCTCAATTAACAAGAACTTTAAATGCAGTATCATCAAAAATAATAATTTTATTTTTTTGTATTTGATGAAAGATTTATATAAATTATTATAGATATGATATAAAATATTTCATTCATGTATAAAATTTTTTTAAGAAAATTAGAGAATTATTAGTAAATTTATAAGGATGAAATTTTAATACATTTAATCCTTTCACTAGTACTCTTAGATCAAGAATTCATTGATCTTCTGATGTTATGCTATATCATTAAAAATTGCATAAAAAATATCCTTTAATTATTGAGCCCTCAATTCCAGAAGTTGTTAGCTATATAAGATACTACAGAATTGTTTTTGAGAGTATAGATGGAAAAGCATATCAGTAATAATGAAAAAACGTATTAACAAAAGATGCATAAGTCCCAATGTCCCGCAAAAGGTGAATTAAAATGGAGAAGGAAGAAAATTCCTTTGTTAACTGTTGTATTAAAAAGGAATAAACTGTTGGAAGTAATAGTAGAAAACGTATATTTGCTGTACTTAAGTGTATTCACGGGTACAGTGTTCACAATATGTATACATATATAATAATTATATATAGTATACTATGCTCAATGGGTATGCATAACAAATGCATTTTTCTTGCATACACAATTTGCTATTATGCAAAATTTGCACCAGTAACTCTCATTCCTGCACTCCTTAAAGCTATGCTTCATCATAGTACCATTTTCGTTTTGCACTAAATGTCTCATTAATGTTACCTTTGACAAGATTATTTTAATAATGTTCAGTGCAAAATATTTATTTGTACTACCTGTGTGTATATGTGTATGTGTGTCTGTATTAGTGAGTGTAAATTGTATTTATAAAAGTGCAACATGCTAAAATACTTAATGTACTTTTTTTTAATAACTACGTCTTGGATTACTAAAAAATACGTCAAAATTGTACTCGCGTTCACTTGAAAGATAATCTCGAAAAATATTAACCATTCCCCATTGCTTTTTTTATATGAATTGAAATTCTTTTGGAGAATTTTTATACGACATACAACTAATTCTTATACTTATTTTTTTTCTACAATTGACTTTTCTCTTCTAAAGTTTGCAAAAATTTCGATTTTTTTTTCTATAATATATAACAGGAAATTCGTTGTGCAGTAATTTTCTTAATACTCTTAGAATTTATAATCGGCACTATGTTTCTTATTGGGATTTTTAATACTTTTTATATAGCACTTAGTTTTTAAAATGCATTGGATAAATAACATTAGTAAATGACTATATGTATACTTTAACAGTTGATGCCATTTTTCTGAAAATCGGATACAGAACACACATTCACAGAACGCATTGTAGCATTAACGTAAAAATATAATAGAAAGCAAAAAGTACTATTCAAAAATTATCAGCGCCCTTACTCAACAATAATAATAATCAATTCTTATGGCATTATGAAACACGACTCTAATCGCGAAATTGCAAAAGCAATTAAAATTCATGAAAAATGTTTGGCATACGCGAATTAATTCCGTCCTTAACCATAATTTCTTTAATCGTTGGTCGAAACGAAGGCAACAAGTTCCATCGTTGTAATTAATTTTTTTCAAGCGGAAAAACTTTCCCGTCTTTATTCTTTCCAATCCTTTTTAATTTCGAACGACCACTCCCATTTAAGATGTTCGTTTTTGTCATCATCGGTGAAGAGGGAAGTGACAGTATAGGAACCTCGAGCCATCATACCGGCTGGTGCATCTTCGGGTGGAGTCGTGTAAGATTGAATCTCCGTTTTTGGCGGGTACGAGCCAACCATATGCGTCATTTTATCAACTGAAAAATAAAATTTATATTAAAATATAAAAATTAATAAATTAGATATAAAATTAAAATTAATAATATTTATTTTTTTAAATAAATGAAAAGTTTATTAAATTGATAACTATTAATATCACTTATTTACAAATATAAATAAAAAAAAAAAAAAAAAAATGATAATTTAAAGCTCTACAATTTCAAAATTAAGAATTTGAAAACTAATGCTCAAATTTTTAATTTATGTAAATATTTTTTTAAATTACCTGTCACTCCTAATATTACATTTTCCATGAAAGCGATTAAAAAATAAGTTGAACAAATTAGATAAAAATGAATGTACTTGTTAATTTAAATTTCTTTTTAAAAAATGTTCTAAGCCTTTGTCTTTGCCATATTAAGAAAATATATTAAAACTTAATTCTTACCAGGAACACCTAAGCGATAGGTCTTTTGAACGTATTTCAAGCCGTGTACAATTTCTCGTTGTACAATAAAATCGATTCGAATTTTATAGCTTACACCTTCTTTTATAACAAAACTTTGTTTCTTTAGTTGAGATAAATCACCAGTTAAATCCAATTCCATATCGGGTCTTTTTTCTGCACATAATGCTAACTTTTTCACAATGACTTTCCTTGGATCATTTGAATCTACAAGAATAAATAATTTAGACACATATTTCATTATTTCAATAAGAAATCATTTTACTAAAAAAATATTTGTATTAATTTATTCTTTTATCTATTTAATTCAAATTTTGTCAACATACTCACCGACAATTACACCACCAGCTTTGGCTTCACCAAGCAGGGTTTCCTTATACTTCCGTAAACTCTCATCCTCCTTATCCGTTTCTAAAATTTGTTCGATACTTTTCTCTGGTGGTGGTTTGTAAGTAGACTCAACTTCCAATTCCTCGTCGACCGAGTCAACATGATCCAGATGTGGCTCAGACATTTTTCACCTGTTAAATTAGAACACCAATGAATATTTTTAAACCACTTGAGCAGGAAAAGCTCGTTATATCATTAGTATTTCCAGAAACACGATTATATAAAGGAAAACATTCAAGAGCAAAGATTTGTCGTTCTTTATCTTATTATCAACGACTTCAAGTCCTCCAAATGGAGTGCTGGAAGCGTATATTAATATCTTTATGAGTGAAAAACGAAAAATGACAGTCCAGTTGTAGCCTCACTCTCACCGGGGGGGATAAAGCCAAAAAAGCCACGAGCTCCGGCGGCTTTCTCGCAATCTCTTGGGACACGTACGAAGGCTACACTGGCAAAGTGTCGCCGCCGGATGAGTAAGGACTCGCTCCCTCTCCCTCTCTTTCATCGTTAATTCGCGGTGCGCGCGCCCGTTTTCCTTTTAGCGATCGCCCATATATACCTACTCGAATCGTAGTCATTATCAATCGAGTCACGGCAGAAATCTGCACACAGTCGACTGTAGATGCAACGCCTCTACATATTCGGCGAACGATGACAGTGCCTATAAGTTTCACGCGCGCTTTTTTTTCGCTACCCAAAACCGACTTATTCCCGTGATTGGAAAAAGTAAATACACGAAGAAAAGGGCATTGTATATGTTATGTACTTACGTTCGGCCTGTCGAGAATACTTGGAGCGGTGCTTGAGAATCGCAGGATTTATCTATATGTATTGGCAATGTTAATCCCGCTTCAGGGCCGCAGCAAACTGGCACCTAATTTAATGTATTTAATTCCACGGGCGGTTGAACGTCGTCGCGACACCTCTTTTTTCTCCTTCTCCGCGGACTAAAGAAGCTCAACCGCACAGCTCACGACAGAACGGAAAGACACTGCGTGTGGAATATGGCGCCGGAGGTTTCGGACCCGCAGTGCGCAAGCCCGCGGGTACACTTCCTGGAAGTACTTGTAACTTTAAAATTTAAAAAACCGTTCGTTAATCTTATAATATTAAGTATCGATTGCATATTATTAAAAATCATCAGCTGCTTTTAAAAAACTGTTTAATATGCCTTCTTAACATTAATTCTTTAACGTTAGTAAGTTTAAAAAATTTAATCCTTAAGCTTGAAATAATTAGATTCAAATAATTCTTACTATTTATATTTTTCGAGACATTTTTAACCGGGTCAAAAACCACTCAACGATTTCACCTTTCTACATGAATTTATTTTAAAAGAAGTAAAGAGTTTTAGATCCTAAAAAAAATACTTTTCTATTCTAATTATTGTATCAATGATTCTTAAATAAAAAATAGAATTAGTACATACTAATGTCCTATTCGTACCTTTGTAAATACGTGGAATGATATAATTTAGCTAAAGCTCATTCAAAAAAGGTGCGAACTTGCGTAAATTGCGCTTACATAGCAGCGAATAAAAAACCTTGAACTCAATAAAATGTGACTAATATATAAAATGACCTTTGCAATTTTGGTTGTTGACGGAAATTTAAATAAATAAAATTGAATGAAATTGTTTAATTTGATGTAATTTATATTCTTTCATGGCACATTAGGATACATATAAATTGCTTAATAATAAAATAAATAATTAATTACCAATATTAGAATTGTTATACATTTTTTTTTATTTTGAAGACTTCTTTTCCTTTAAATATTTTTCAGCCACTGCAGCAAGTTTATCTAAGGCCTTTTGATTGATAAAATTTTCTCTAGATTTTTCAATTTTTTTTAAAAGCAATTTAGGATGTATTTTCGCAAGTTCCATAAGGCAATCTAAAATAAAAAAAAATTGATTAAAGTTCATTTTCTAAAGATTTTACAATTAAAGATTTTTTACCTAACATATGTTTTTGAAACTGTTCTCCAGGGTCATCGAGGTGCGTTAAGGTGTGTACGTAAGTATATTCAATGTGAACGTAATAAAACGAAAGATCGTAATTTTTAGGTAAAACTTTCCAGATTTCTTTAATAGCTTCAATAGCAGCAAGACGAATTTCATCGTTTTTGTCTTCTAAGCGAGTCACTATTTCAGGACTTATTTTATGGATGTGCTCTTCAGTAATGTAATTCAGTTTTTGTCCAATATTGATGATAAAACAAAGGGCTTGCAAACAGCATAATCTTATTTTAGGAGCATCATCTTCCATCATACTGACCAAAGTGGGTCTTACTGTATCAAATAACCAGCCAAACTGATCAAGAGACATGTTGGATTTCTGTTCCTCCGTTGTTTCGTCTTTAACTTCACAGTTGTTTACTATTTTTTTCAAAAGCGTGCACAAGCAGCATATAGACGCTGTTCTGATCGCTTCTGCAGAACGACCTGCAGTCCAGGTCAATCCAGGAATTATTACTTTTTCAAGAATTACGTTAGCGAAATCGACAAAAATTTTTGCTGAGTCTTCTTCCAGCGGTTTATCCCACTGTTCTAAGTATTCAGACAGTAAAATGTATTGTTTCAATCTTAGTTTTTTGTCCTCAATAGCTTGAGTAGTTTTCTCAATAATTGGATGAATTAGATTCAAATTTTTGTAAGAAGTTGTCTTCGCATAAGTCATGCAAGTTTGGAAAATACCGAATTCATAAGAAATAACTGTCCAAGATTCAGGACTCTCTTGTATTTCAGACAAAATCGTCGGTACGTATTTATCCAACAGTTGGCTTACATTGTCGAATTTTTCAATTTTTGCAAGAGAGTGTAACAAAGATTTTGCTTTGGTTTCTATTGCAGATTCCGCCGAAAGTGCCAAGGTCGTAAAAATCACTGTAAACAAGTCCTGAGATATTTGACAACAATCTTCATCGCAAACTCGAAGAATCGATCGACAGCAACTTAATAATTCATATTGATAGGGAGCTTTTCGACTCCTGCATGTATGACTTGTTTTTAAAATGGAACCGATTTTGGGTAATTCTAAAACAAGTTCGTCGCGCCTGCTTCCTCTCAACATAGCTGCGAAAATTTTCAGGTGGCCAAATGTTGGATTGTCTTCAATCGCTGGTAAGATGAGTTCACAGTAGACTTTCGGAAGAACGAAATATCCCATATATTCAGCTGTGAGATCTACGTTTTCTACGACACGTTTGTCTTCGTCATGACAAGCTCTGTTATATAAACATGCGAATTTTAAACTAAGAAGGTGATTAATATTACAAAAAATAGGTATTAAAATAAATTGTACTACCGATACAATGCCGGAAGTAATTTTGGCAGGTGCATCGTTACTTCTTCTTCAACATTTAAGACAAGAACGCAAAGTAACTGGGCTGCGCGAAGTTTGATATCTGCCATCCAGTCGTGCAATTCTCGTATTAATGCACTGATTAATTTGCTGAAATTCTGTTGAGCAATTGTACGACATCCTAAATTTGGTCTAATAACTGAAAATAATAATTATTTTTATAGCAAATAAAAACAAAATAATTATCTAGGTATCACTGGAATATTACTTACTATTAGGCGGATAATGAGGCAGTTCTTCTAAGAGAAAATCTAGTTTATCTTTGAATTTTTTATCTTCTTCATTCTCACGTATGTATTGTTTCCCAGCTGCCAACCACAAATTAGTCGCTTTTTGTCGAATTTCAGATATGACATCATTCATTCCAGTAAGTAAAAGTGGCATTAGTTTGTGCCAATAACTGTACCTATCTTTGAATTCAACCATCCATCTTCCGACTACTTCAACAACGGCTGTAAAATCAATTAAACCAGAACAATAATATTTCCTTATTACGCTTTACGGACAAAAAAATCTATATTAAACTGTTTTAAAAAATAATGAGTGTTTCATTTACCTGTTCTAACAGCTCCGGATTGATCAAACAATCTTTCAGCCAAAGGGCCGGCTACTACGTCTATTATTTTATCTTTTCCAAACAGTAAAACTTCACTTATTGTTTGGATCGTAGTCATCCGTATTTTGTAATGTTGATGGGAAATATTAACCAATATTGGTTTGACAAAAGCTTCTGATTTTTCGTAAAACTCTTTTGGCATTGCTTTAGCAATTTCGACAATGCATTCACAACTTTCTTTTTTAACATTTGGATATTTATCAGTTACAGTTCTTGTTAAAATCTTCGTTAAATCGTCAAAATAAGATTTTAATTTATCTTGGTATTTAAGAACAATCGCTCTTAAAAATATGATACACTTTAATCTAACTTCTTCAGAAGTTTCAATTAATTCTTCAGACGCTAAACGCTTAGTTAAAATCGGAATAATATAAACTATATTTTTGTCAGAAGGAGGTAAATGTAATAAAAATTTTTTCAAGACTTCTAATGCTAAATCTCTGCAAGCTTCCACTGGATCGTGTAAAATTCGTACAACTGGCCTGTGAAAAACTTCCCATAATTCCCAAGAGCGTTTCTCATCTAAATTTTCGAGCATATTAAGAATATTTTTCAAAACATCTTGAAGGGCTTGTTTTCTTTTAAGTTTTTCTTCTGATTCTAAAGATTCACAGAGAGCACTGAATTTCAAATCGTATAATTCAGACATAATTACTGCTTATTCCTTGCATGAACAAAACCAACTAGACTACACTTCAAAATTAGTAAGTAAACAAAGTGTAGGTTGCTATGACAACATATCCCACGGATATCTTATAAATAAGGGCAAGTATCAAAAATACAATATTTTATCTACACTAACTAAATTAATAACAATTATTAGTTCAGTTCATTATAGAAATATTGTAAATTTTGTAAATGATAATTTACATCATACATAAATACACCAATCTGTTATTAACAATCTTCTGTAACTTAAATTTTTACTGATTAATAAAGCACAATCAATATTTGAGTAAAATCTCATTTTAATGTGATCATTTCTATTTAAATACATTCAATCGTTATGTGCAATCTATACACCTTATAATAATTATAATTGATGACAAATGATCAATATTCAATACAATGATAAAAAATACATTACTAATAATAAAGATGATAATATAAACAAATTTACTCTACAATTTATATTGTAAACTAGAACTTTAAAAGAATCAAAGCAAAATCTTTGTATAACAAACTGATTATCGCAGTGATGTTTAATGTAAAAAAAAATAATACATGAATTCAAAATAAAATGCTATAAAGCGTTAATAAATCAATAATCGTAAAACCGCTTCCTTATGGAATGGAAGTCGTTCTTAAATGACTTTCTGACAAATATCGCGGTCATTAACTTCATTTAGATTATATAAAAATGTCATAGAAAATTAGAGAATAGAATTACGCTCTATAATGTAATAATGTGTGGCATGTGTATTTTACGCAATATAAGTAACAATTTCTCTTTTTAACTAGATTTGGTGGATTCGTTGATAAAAGGCGTGATATATGTATGTATATATGTTTACAACGATCAATTAACAACTGCAATACTCAATCCTCCAAAGTTACATTTTTAAATAAGTAGGACATTGACTCCTTGTTGTGAATGCGTCGAATAGCTTCTGCCAGCAGAATACTAATATCAACAGTTTTTATTTTGTGACACTGCATCTTTTGCAATTCATGAGGAATAGTATTAGTTACAACAACCTTAAAAGAAAATGAAAAGTATATGTAATTAAGAATTTTAATTTTAAGAATTTTTAAACACTTAACGTCATTATTTTTTATTATTACAAAAAAGTATATAATTTTAATTTCCAAAATCAGTATATCTGTAAACTATAAGTACATATTAATAAAATTACCTCGTCGATGGGAGATTCCTCAATGAGTCTAGGAGCATCTGAGCTTAATAAACCGTGAGTGGCGAGAACATAAATTTTGTATGCTCCTCTTTCTTTAAGCACTTCAGCGGCCGCAACGAAAGACTGTACATCATCTACCATATCGTCAACCATAATAGCGATGCGTCCACCCACATCACCTACCACGTTTATTGGAGGTTTTTCTTTAGCTGGATGTACAGGTACACCAACGCCTACCTGCATTGTCCGCAAAGACGAGAGTGTCGGTGGAGAATAACGTCCGTCATTCATGTCAGATTCGGATTCACGCTGTTCACCATGAATTACTGCGATTCCTAATCGTAAACGCTCTGCATAGCTAGTAGCTTTCTTAGCACTGCCTGGATTTCTAGCCACAATAACAGAGTTTCGAAAATCTGGAATCTGTAATGATTATTTGATTCATTTTTATTTTAACTTAAATAATTATTTTAATTAACAGAAATATCAAACTATATGTAATGTATGATTGTTAAACTTACAGATTCTTGTATATATTGAAGTAAGAAAGGACTAGCCCTTAAGTTGTCAACTGGACAATCAAAGAACCCTTGTATTTCTTTTTGATGTAGATCCATTGTAATAATATGTGTCAAACCACTTTTACACATCATTTTAGCCAGGAGTTTGGAAACAATACATCCTCGCTTTCTCATTTTACATTGCTTTGAATAAGGCAAATATGGAATCACACCAACAATGCTTTTAGCGGAAGACGTTTTACATGCATAAGCCATAATTAACAGCTCCATAATATTATTATTTACATCTTTTGTTCCAGTTTGAATTATATATATATCTTTTCCACGTACAGAATCTCCAATTTCAACCATAGTTTCTCGATTGGTTTTGTAATATACTGCACATCCACCATTTTTTACTCCAAGGCGGCTGTTAAAATTGAAATTGGTTAGTTAACAATCTTAGTAAAGTAATTGATCAATTAATTTTGCAAATAAATTTTTAGTTTACAAATGATTTCATTTAAAACCAAAAATATTTTTAATTCTTACTCTGCTATTAAAGTAGCTAATTCAGGATGAGAATTTCCTGCGATAATAACTATGTCAACAGCAATAGGCCTATCCATGGTGCTATTCTTACCTAATATTGCTCAAAAATTTGTACCTGAAACATATCATTTGTTATTATTTTTAAATAGTTTATATTAGATTATTTTAAGGAAAAAAGAAATAATTAAAAAATAAGGCATCGATCAAGATATAAAATAAAATTAAATTTACATTTATGTAAAGAACATTAGAAAACAAGATAGACATTAGTTGGTACAAATACGCGGTAGTAAATCGGCCTATAATAATTGGTTAAAATACTTGAAGATATCACGTTTTAGATTTAGCGCGTGTTCGTAGTAAAAAGTAACGGCGAACGCGTAAAATCTCATGGTTGTGTGCATTATAATAAATTCTTGAAGGAAAATACGTACCTCTGCGTTTTTTTGGTGTAAATGCAACAAATTAACACAAATAATACATTCCTTTCCTTTTGCTTTGCTTTATTTTATTTACTGTGGCTGTGGGGAGGAAGAGAACAGCTGTTCAGAGATCATTGCTGCCAACTTAATTCAGATTATACTCACGGTTTGAATTTAGATTAAATTTAATTTATTTTAAAAAATTATTGTCTATCTGGAAGATAGAAATATTGTCAAAAATTTCATTTTTATTCAAATAAATAAAAAACATTTTTGATAAATTTATTATCATTCATAAATTTGTTTCTATTACTTTTATGCATTTTTTTACCATTATGTTTGACTCAATCGTCTTGGTTTACATAAAGAAACTAAGTCGTAATATGCACTTTTTTATCTTCATATCGCTTTCTTAGATAATATCAAATTACATTATACTTGCCTTTGCATTAGAAAACTTTTGATCGTATGATTTAAAAATATTAAAGAATAAATAATTCTAATAATCTTAAGCTAATTTACTTTGCCTTTTTCAACTCTTCTATAAACTATGGTATTGTGGCATGGGGTAATGCATGTGAAAATATCTTTAAAAATCTTGAAAGGCTACAAAACAGACTAATAAAAATAATTTTTGGTAACGCTTCAGAGGAAGTGTATGTTAAAAATGATATAATTAAAGTCAGAAAATTATACTATTATAATGCAGTTGTTTAAGCTTAAAAACCTCTTTGCGGAGAGTTAACAGATTACTAGGCACAAAAAAATCAGTCTAACGATGTGTAAATTAGAAGTAGGAAAAAAACGGTACAACTACACAGCTATTAAGGTTTTTAATTTGTTTACAAATGAGTTAAAAATTTTGAATATACATACAAAAAAGTCAAAAGAAACTTATAAAAAAATGGATAATAACTAATCTGATAGAGTAATATCGATAGGAAAAGTACGGAATAAATAAATAACTGTAAGAAACAACTACGCAGTTTGGAAGAAGAAATAATATGAGTATAAATGGCAATAGATAATGTAGTCTTAATTTTAGTTGGTATAGTGCTTCGTATATAGCTTTAGACATTTATTTTTTTTATTTTTTATTTTTTATTATTAGTTATATTTTTGATACTATCCTAGTTTATAAGTAAACCGGGCCTGCGCACAGACTTATTAAGTCTCGGCAGGGATTTTTTATGTAACTCCTACCACATAAAAATTTTTTGTACCCCTTACCTGGTTTTCAATAAATTTCAAATTTCAAATTTCAAATTTCAAATTAACTCGCCTCCGCGGCACTACCGTGCCACTGGATACGTATACTTATTTCGAAAAATTATATATTTGTAATTAATATTATATATAAAAATAAAATATTTTTTGATAAAAATAAAGAATCATATTTTTCGTTAAGAAATTAAAAACTTCATTATAAGATTCCTAAACGACAGTTTTTTATTTAATTACTTTATATCGATACATGATCTCATGTCAGTTTACTTTTTAAAAAATACCATTTTCTAAGAAATAGCAAAAAACTTTATCATTTCAGATATGAGTACGCAATAAGTTTGCAATAATTTTATCAATCTTACTATCCGTGTAAAGAAGATGTATTAGTTGTCGCTTTTTGCAACAACTTAAACGGGGCATTTACGGATTGTTGCAAGAGGTATGTGCTCATTTTTGGCTAAAGCTGTTTTTCTCGGTATTGGTCATGGTAACAGTGTAGCTGTGGGCATTATTTTTTCATTCAATGCTCCTAGAAAGTGCAGCTTCATATACCTTTCACCACCCTGAAACGAAAAACCGAAGGCTTAAATTTTGCCTGAACGATAATTCAGAGCCGGGCAAGCTGTGGCTTGGATTCGCGAGACAAACACTCGCGGCATGCCGGAGCCATTCATTCCTCATTCCCAAGCCAGCAGCGCGTCTGCATATAGCAGGCCGTCAGCGTGTGCCAGGGCACAGATAAATATTTATATACTGGTGTATATTCAAAATAAAATAGTATAAATATCACTATAAATATTAGATACAGTACGATTGTTACTAATCTCATTGATTTACTACAGACATTATGATCTAATGTAATTCATATATAAAATAAGTATAAAGAGAGAGAGAGAGCGAGGATTGTTTTGCGACCTGGGACTTGGGGCCTGGGGGTGAGTCGCCACGTTGGTGGAAAAGCAGCCACGAGGGGGCTAAAAATGGAAAAGGCGAAGCTCGCGAGAGGCGTTGCCGCCGCTCACACGGTGTAACAGGTGGTTTTAACTTGCAAAGCAGCTTACGTGATGGCTTAAAACTTGAAAGCGGAGTGTATTATGCGAATGTAGAGAGAGGTTGACTGATGCTTGATTTTTTTATCGGTTTGCGGGGCGGGTTTCAGGATATTTAAGGCGATGACTTGCTTGTCGAGTAATGGATGGGAGTCGCGTGGAAAATTGAGGAAATATGAAAGAGGGAACAGGCAGGTATTGATTTTGAACAATATTTTCGTTTCATAGGAGATACTCAATTAGGTCTCGTGTTTCTTTGAAGATTAATTAGCTTCGTGTAACCATTTTTTGACTTGTAATCGTAAAATTTGACTTTAATAAAACTAATCTAAAATAGTACATGTAGTTTTCATTATTTTTTAAACATGTTGCACTACGAACACTTCATATTAGTAATTTATTAATTAAACCCTATTATTAAAAATTCATCCAAACCTATGTTATCAATTCGTCAAGACTCAAGTCTCAAGACTCGTCATGCTGGCGAGCGCTTTAATTTCAGCAGACGCGTTTGTTTGGCAAACTTGCTGGGAGATCTAACTTTTTTAAAGGGGAAAGTAATTTGATTCTGATCCAGGCGAATTCTTTGAAGATTTTTATTAACGGACTTAATTACATTTAGCGTGGACTTGATTACTTTTAAAATTAAGATTGATTACCTTTACTTGAAGTTTTGAAAAGTTTTTGAAGAATTAATTAAGTGATAAAGTATAAGAGAATTGTTGTAAGACTGAAGTTGGTTGTCGTAAAATGAGTGACCGCAAGTTAGCCGGTTAAGTAACAATTTATTCAAAATCACACACGAGTGAGAATGTGATTTTAACCTCGTGTTACCTTTTCACCCTCGCTTCGCTCGGGCGACAACGGACGCAAGAGGGTAAAATCACTTTCTCGCACTTGTATCGAAAAATACTATTTCCTAACACTGCAGTACGCAAAAATCGATTTTGAAATTTATGGTTTTCTATTTTGCCGCGCAACACTTGTGTACACCGGCACTTGCGGGAACACAGGGCTGTATATCTATATTTACAAGATATTCTATATTTGCTAAGAGAAGTACCTGATTAACCTTTACCTCATCTTTACCCTTCCTTTACCACTATTTTATATCTAACAACATTACAGTGTTTACTTGGAATAAAATATAGTTTACCTGATACTTCTATAAATACTTATAGAGCCTGCTTCGTGTATTGTCAGTTTGTCGCCTTGTCAGACGATTAAATTTTCAATTTTAAACTGTTCGATTGACGGATGTGATGTTTGACCGTGCTTGACGGTCAGAAAACCCACCTTAACATATTTAACTCCCCTTTACCATTCTTTATGTCTAACAATATTGCAGTGGTTACTTGAAATAAACATTATCTAACCTGATATTATATTATCTAATCTGATTATTATATATGTACAATTACTTAGAGCCTGCTTCGTAAATTGTCAGTTGTCACTTGTTGCCTTGTCTGTTGGTTAATTTTCAATTTTAAATGGTTCGATTGACGAGTGTGACACTTGATGGTCAGAAAACCAACGGCTGTGCATGTTTGAACTTGCTGGACCGTTCGCGAACAAAAGAAAGCGCTGCGCATAGTATATAGTATATAGCTACCTATACATGAATGTAAACTGTGTCTTGTGCGACAAAACCGACCTAGAGGCGGGAAGAAAGAGATCTCGCGAATAATTGCATTTTGCCGTATCCGATGAATGACAAGTTATACGAGTGTCAGTGCATTATCAATCAGCCGATAAAAGAAAATTGCAACGGCCAGGATGTAGTGTATTATTTGCGAGAACGGTTTTTTTGAGTTCTGGATTAGATAACCTTGCTCCCTATCTCTTTATTCGTGCGCGGGACGTACGCTTGACATTTACGCGGGGATCTGTATCTGTTTGCAAAAAACAGGAATTATTTTAAGGTGACAGGCGCCGGTTACAAGTAATCATGGCTGAGGAGTCATTGAGCCAGTCAAGGAAGAGAAAATCTACTAATTCTCAAGAACATAAGGCGAAAAGAATTAGGGAGAACAACAATAATAGATTATCCTCCGACGACGATAACGAGGTAGAACACATGCCCTCTTGTGCTTATACCTTTTTCTTGGAAAATTTTCATTCTGAAAACTATTTTCGTTTTTGTTTTATCCTCTCTTAATATTTGAAAAGATTGACCAGCTTATCTATTTTTTTTCAGTTTTTTACTTTTTCTTTTTAGCTTATAAAATAAATAAAAAAGTTTACTATAATAATTGAATTAAATTTTTTTCATTTCTATAAAATAAAAAAAAAACAGGATTTCTATAAAATAAAATAAAACAGGATTGGATTTATTTTTTTGTTCAATTAATTTTCCAATAAAAAACTTAATTAATATTCCTATTTCAAATTTTATTTCAACAAAATTGATATGTACTCAATAATATTCTAATCAATCATTTATTTCTTGTTAGCTTGTAGCAGGAAAAATTAAACGCATATTCATGAAAAATTTCATGTGTCATGATGCAATGGAAGTAGATTTCAACCAAAAAGTAAACTTTATTGTTGGGGCAAATGGAAGTGGTAAAAGTGCGATACTTACAGCTTTGACTGTAGGCTTAGGTGCTAGAGCTAAAGATACCAATCGAGGATCAGCAATAAAAGGTAAATTGTATTAATAATAAATTGTAATATTCAAACTACTATTTATAATTGAACAAACTTAATATTTTTTAATTACAAATTTATCACACAATTGAAATGTTTCATTTTTTAATAGTCAATATTTTTAAATTTATTATAATTTTACTTATTTATTTAAGACCAGAATAAATTACATATACATTTATGCATAACAGTAATCCAACAGGTAAATCCGTTTATTGATCTGGTACATGAAAACTTATAAACTAGCTTAATAAATACTATATATATAATAATATGGCCAACACCTTTAAATTTTATTTAATAACAGCATAATTACGTTCCAGGCTTTATTAAGAAAGGAAAAAGTTCTGCTCAAATAGAAATAACTGTTACCAATGATGGTCCCATGGCTTATAAATATGAAGTTTACGGTGGTTGTATTACAGTGATTCGCAACATATCTGAAACTACTTCGTCTTATAAGATAAATAATTGGAGAGGTTTGTATAAAGCTTACTGTATTTTCGCTTCCTTTTTAGAAACTTTAATTTTTTTATTGATTAAAATGAACTAAGGTTTTGAATATTACTATTTTTTATTTTTTTTGTAATATTAAATATTTATTATGTTAATAACAATCATTGCAGGCGAAAAAATTTCTACAAAGCGGAATGAGTTAGAAAGAATTATCAATTACCTAAATATTCAAGTAGATAATCCCATTTCAGTATTAAACCAAGATGTTGCTCGTACTTTTTTGGCAGCATCGTCCCCTGATAAAATGTACAAATTATTTATGAGGGGTACACGATTAGACAAAATTCGTGATAACTACCAATTAGCATTAGAAGTAAGTGAAGTAACAAAATTTCAGTTAGAAAAAACTCATAAAACTTTAAAAGAAAATGAGAAAGAGATTAGTCTACTTGAAAAAAAAATAAGAGCACTTGAATCTCTCACGGTAATACGAGAAGAGTATCAAAATCTACAAAATGAAGCACTTTGGGCAAAAGTATATATTAAGTTTATTTTATTTTCTTATTAATAGAGTTTTATGTGGTTCTATAATTTTATTAAATCTCCAGGTTATTCAAGAAGAAAAAAAATTATTAGGGATTGATTCAGACATAACAGAACAAGAAAAGCAAATCGAGAAATTTAAAAATATGGAGCTTAATAAAGCAACTAAAGAAAAAGAAATTGATTTGAAAATAGAGTAAAGAATATCTTTATATTTATTATTTAATAGTTAGATTTTATTTCAATCTTTAATGAAACTTTATATTTTTTAGAGAATTGAAAAAAGAAATTGCAGAAGCTGAAGCTGAAGCTAAAGATGGAAATGAGAAATTAAACAATATTAAAAAAAAATGTATAGCAGCAAAAAAAGTTTGTGAAGAAAAAAAAGAAAAAACAAGAGAGTTTCATGCTGATATAAAAAGAAAAGAAAGTGATACAAGTGTTTTACAGAATGAAATTAAAAAATTAGAAAGGTAATAACTTAATTTAAGAGTCTTATTTTTAGAGTAGCTAAATACCTTACGGTGCTTTTAGAGAGTCTGGTGCTGCTAATGAAAGAAGGCAAAATGCAAAACAAGAAATTATTGAAACTGAACAACAACTTGATGAAGTAGAAGCAACCTTAAGAACTAAACAAACTGATCTCATGCATTTCGAAGAAAATAAAATGCGCATTGAGCAGGAAGATCATAAAATAAAAATTAATGTTGATCAAAAACATTTTGAACTTAGTAAAAATAAACTTCTTTTTAAAATTAATATTATCAATTTTGAAAACTGTATTTTATAAGAAATATAATATTTATTTTTAGACAAACTACAAAGACGATTAGCTGATTTAAAAAATCAGCCAAACGATGCATTAACGGTTTACGGATCGAATATGCCTCGTCTTCTCAGAAGAATTGAAGAAGAGTACAGTAAAGGAAGATTTATTCATAAACCTGTGGGCCCTCTTGGTAAATACAATTCTGTAAATATAATAATAAAAATTAGTGTTCTTAGTTGTAAAAATTTGTTTTTTAACAGGTTCATTCATGAAACTAAAAGATTCGTCTTGGATTCCTGCTGTAGAAAATCATCTTGGAATTGGTACACTTTCATCGTTTTGTGTAGATAACAGTCAAGATGCTCGTGTATTAAATTTAATCATGAATGAAGTATATCGAGGTGAACGACCTCCTCAAATATCAATAAGTAAATTTTTCAATCAAGTGAGTAAACCTGAACTGTTTTAAAGAATATTAAAATGTGCTTGAAATTTCGTAACATTGAAAGGCAGTGAAATACCGACATTCCACTTTTCCAAATTTTTGATTCAATTTAAAAAAAAAAAAAAAAAATTGTGTTAATATGATGGAGTACCCTTTTTACATGAAAATGAAAGGCGCCACAGAAAGACAATCATTATTTTTATCAGAATTCAATGAATAATATGTAAAACTGTAATGTCATAACCTCTTAACATTTAAGATGTTAATATTTGAAAAGTTCTATTGGTTAAAATTAAAATATGGATTTACAGATGCATGATGTAAGTCAAGGCTGCACCAGATCTTCTCGATATTTAAACCTTTTAGATGCTATGGAAATTTCTCACCCAGTAGTAGCTAACTGTTTAATAGATGAAAGGGAAATCGAATGCGTATTGTTGATACCTACTTCGGATGAAGCATGCTCTATAATGTCAGATGAAAGAAAAGTACCTGAAAATTGCAAGCGAGCAATAACGAAAAATGCAGATTTGTTTTTTCCTGATCCGAATTATCGCACTTATGGAGGTAGCATTTCAAATAGAGCAAAATTTTTACAAGTTTCAACAAGTGATGCTATTCAGTAAGTTTTCTTATGACACCATAATCGGATATAATTTTAATAATAGTTGTAAAAATATTAAAGAATTCTAATAATTTTTTAAACTCTAACTTTTTTTACCTTTAAGAGCATTGCAAGAAGAAATCAGTATTGTAGAAGATGAATTTCGAATAACTCAGCAAGAATATAGCGACATTCAAAACAAAATGAAAAAAAATATGATGGAGTTGAGACAAGTTCAACAACAAGTCAGAAATTTTACAAGTACACAACAACGATTGAGAAATAGAATAGACGATTTAAAAGAAATTATTGAACGCTGTAATAATAACATGATAAATACATATGTACGTCATTTTTTAATTTACTTTAAATATTTTTATTTTCTGTGTAATTAAAAAATGAATTGCTTGTCAGATTACCGAATTGGAAGAACTCCAAAGGATTATTGTTCAGAAAAAGGAAGAAGAAGGTCAAATGATGGAAGAAGTACGTGAAGCTCAAAAGAATTTTGATCTTTTAAACTCAGAGCTAAAGAATTGCCGAAATCTAACCCAAAATTTAGACGCAAAACTTAATCCTATTAAGGTATTAATTTGAATAAATTAAAGTCAATATTTCTTATTATGTTTTGTCTAAATTTCTTGCTAAAAATGGTTATTTATTTAATTTGCAGGAAAAAATAAAAGAGTTGAAAGACGAGAAAAATAGATTAAGTTTGTCTAATCAGAATGCAAATCGACGAATAACAGAAACTAAGCAGCAACTGCAAATATTACATGGTGTTCAAGAACAGCAGCAAAGAGTTGTAAACCAAAGCATTAGTATAGCAGAAAAAGCTTGCCCAAGAATAAATACTACAAGGTCAGTATACAATTTACTTTCTTCAATTATACTGTATTACATGAGCAATTAACGGGATGGCAAAGATAATATTTACCGATCGAGCGCTGGTGCGGTGAATATTGTTTATAAAAAAATAAATAGTG
>UCOL01003188.1:0-20472 GCA_900474335.1 Ormyrus nitidulus | reverse complement strand
CCGAATTCATCAAAAAAAAAAAAAAAAAAACAGAAAGGTGGAAGATGAATAAGCCGGCGAGGGAGGAGTCTCGCGTGTGCTGCTCGGCAGCCGCGAAAAGACTCCTCGGGGAGCAAGAAAAACATTTTACAAAGAGTCGGTGGTCTCGCCGGTCTCCTCGCCAAAGTTGGACGCGGCGCCGCGCGGCAGATTTGCAGGATTATTTAGCTTTCTCCTGGCGGGAGGGTGCGACTTGCCCTGATATAATAAGCGCGATGTAATTTTCCGGACGCGCCGGAAAGTAACGAGACTTCGGGTGGGAGTTGCTGGCAGGGCATCTTTCAGATCCGGTATTGCATTTTAATTTAATCGAGCTTTGAAAATTGGAACGCTGCTAATTCCGAGGGGGAGGGTCGAATAATTAGCTGGCCTGTCTCCTTTACTATAGGTTATATTCTAACGCAAAATGAACTTGAAGGGAGACATCTGAATTATGTTTTTTAAACATTTATTCTATTAATGTTATGACAGCTAAAAAAACGTAGGCCACAGCCAAAAGCAAATATATTGTTTGTATATCTATATATGCAAGGGACAACGAGGAATAGCTTGTGTATATAGATATACAAACAATGTATTTTCTTGTGGCTGTGGCGTAGCTGTCATAGCCTTTATTCTTGGATTATCTTTTATGCATTTTTTACGTTTTTGAGAAAACGTACAATGTTAAAATATATCGGTTTCAATGATAATAAATGCAGAAATGTCCTTTCGGATTGAAATTTTGATAAAATCTTTTACGGGCAGTTGAATAATTTATATATTATACATAATTCAAGTTTAATTCCTACAAATAATAATACTCATTTAAAAGAACAAGTTTTTAATGCCAAATCAAACTAAACTGTTAAAACGAAAGATTTCATATCTTGAATTTTATATCCGTATCGTAAATTACGCACTGTACCAGCCTTATCAGTTATTTAATTAAACTTCCACTCGCGGATTATTTCAATATTAATCCAAAAGTCTCCGCCGCAATTAAAAACTTTCAGCAGCAGCAGCAGCAGCAGCAGTTCAATTCAATCCTCCAACAGCACTTGTAACCTCGCAAGAAAGAGGCGCAGCCGATCGAGCTCGCGGCCCGTTATCGCCCGGCGCGCGGAATTTCAGCCCGAGACTTTTGCGAAACGAGCTCCAAAAGCTGTTATCATACCGACTCGTGTGGGACTCGCGCTCTTGGAACTCGGTGTGCGCTTTGTGCGCGCGCCTCGAGGATCGGGGAATGAAAAAAGAGCCGGAACTGCCGAAGCGGCCGGCCGAAGAACGAGGGAAGAAGGTAAAACTGCGCTAATTCCGATGCGATAGGAAAAGTTTCGAGTTGTCTCGAGTCTCTTTGTGCGCGGGTGTTCTGCCGTATAATTTGAAGGATAACGGGTTTGTTGACGCGTCTGTACACTCGCGAGACTCTCTGGGCTATTGATACGCGCGTTCGGTCGCGCGGGATGCTTTGCTCGGAGTTTGTTCGGGTCTTTTGTAATAGTTTGCTTTAGGTTTATGATTTTTTCTTGATGGAGTTTCGAAGTAATTACTGAAAAGCAGCTCGTTTGTTTTTTCTACCTTTTTTAAAAGATGATGATGGAGGATTGAATAACGGTCATTTTTAAAAGGTTCAATATTTCCGGGAATATAAAAGTAACTTATATTGGTTAATTACATATGGACGTAAATTTTATACGATAATTTATTTATCAACTGACTGTAAGTGGGATTCTCACCAGAAAATGGGTCTTTAATGGGAACGTATTAATTGTATTAAAATGAATGACCCGCAATATTCAGCGGAATTCGTCATAATTATCTCTTCGTAATAGTATTCATAAAATCAAGGCTTTACGTAACGTGAAAGGTATTAATTAGGAAATAAGCTACCAATTATTAATTCCAAAATTACAATTAATTAATTGGAAAATGAAAATGGAATATTTACTGCTTTATGGACTGCCAAACAAAGGCAAATATTCATATTGGTAATTTGTTATTTTCCAAATACCGTGGTTATTTACATAATAATACGAGTAATGCACGTACTATTAGTAACGTAACGCACTAATAATGTACGCGATTGCAAGAAAACGTAACCGGAGATAAATTTTGCCTTTACAGAATCATAAAATGTATAGTTTAAACCAATGAATGCTTCTTTTTAGCTAAAAATTAATGGCTACAGTGCAAAGTCTCTGATAAACATGGAATTAAAATTTTCAAATGAACTTCAATATTGACGAAAGATTTCCGAAAGTTACTCAAAATATCTATTCAATCCGCTGAAAAGATTTCCGAGTATACCTCCTCCTTTAAATCCTCCGTCAAAGGCAAAAATCCCGCGAGGCCGGCTAGGCAAAATATTTAAAAAGAAAGCTCGCGATTCAGGAGCAAAAAAAAAATCAGGCCGAGCGAAGAAGGGGGGCAATAGTCGCTCATCACGAATCCTCTCGAGATCCGCCGCGCTCGACTAGCGATTAAACGAATCAATTATCCCCCGCGGCTCCCGCAAAAAACAAAATCTCCCGCTCGAATCGCTACCCTCGAGCCCCGCGGGCTGCGCAGATCTTGGGGGGGGGGAGGCTGCTTTGTGCGTTGCGTGTCGCCTCGCGCGGATGAAGGGAACTACTCCGTTGTGTGCAAGTCACGCGAGGGACCGGGCAACATCAATATTAGCCGGCCGGCAGGCTAAATCGCTTCACGCTGCTGCACTTGCCGGGGCGCATTGAATCGAGGCGAAATGACGTGGGGGAGGGGGGGAAGACCGGCCCAATTGTATCGCTTTGACTAATGCGACGCACCTCGCGATTATTAATCACCCGGTGTACCGGGAAGCTCGATATAGACCGCTGCGCGCCGCCGTTGTACCGGGTTACCTGGGCTAATGTTCGCCGTTTTGTTTGCCGTTCTTTTCAGGGCGTATATTGATTGCCACGAGCTGGAATGCTCTCGATATTACTGCGAGAGTCTAGGAGGTGTTGCTGCTTTTTTTTTTCTTTTTTTCAGGAACAATGGCAATTGTTGGGCGTTGGCCTGTATATACTTGGAGGATGCGAGAATTTAAAGGCGGGCGGGTATATTGTTGGAGATTACCGCGAGAACTTGTTGATTGTTTGGTTCGAAATTATTTCGCCGTTTGCTTGAGGAGCTTTTGATAACGACGATGGGGATTAGAGGAAGAGGTGTAATGGTTGTAGCAATTTAGAGAGGTTTGTACTCGGTTATCTCGGTTTGCATCATTTGATATCGTAATTCCTGCCGAAACGTGGAATATGAAGGTACTATATCTTACACCTCCCACAGTATAAAGATAACAATCCTGTAATATTAATCTCCAATCAATTGCAGATATTGCTCAAAATTTATGTAAAACTAAACATTAAAAAATGCTGTAAAAACGTTTAATATTTGTTTCCCACAGTTTCAATAAAACTGCACAATATTGCAAATATATATTAAAAGAAAAAATGAGTTACAAAACCGTTGTAAATCCCAGGCCCTATAACGTTTTACGCCGCTTTTTTTATCGTCCTTTATATCGTCAAATAAAGCCCGAGAACTCCTCTAATAAAGAAAGAGTTAACGAATCCATCAATAACTAATAGAGGCGGCAGCTTAAGCGTCGCTGCGAGGGAGTTAATTCCCCGTCCCCCCAATCCAACCTCGGAAGATCGGCGTGCAGGAGGCACACGTCGTTCGGCCGCGGCGCATATAAACTGTGCGAGCCCGCCGGCAAAAAGCCGCCGTCGGAAATCGAAGCTCCGTCATGAAAACTGCAGAGCCGCTTAATGGAGCCGAGCGCTGAGTAAAGAGTCTGCCCGCCTGCCTGCTTGCACATACACGAGGAGGGTTCTCGTGCATCACGCGTGGATGCGTTAGCTGGAGAGGCTCGGGTGGGTCGTTATAGCAGGTGAGAGCGATCTCGGGTCGATGGATGGACGTGTGCACGAAGAAGTGGTCTGGTGGCGGTTGTTGCACGAATTTTAAAGTTAGTTTAGTCCGAGCGAATGTTAGATTTTAGGTTTCTCGTTTGTAAAAAGTGAAATCTGTGATAGTTGGCTTGACCTAGTAGCAATATTTATTGGGACTCAAGTTTAACTGACTCAAGTTTAAGTGTAGTATTAAGCTTACAAACCAGCGCACAGAAATATAATTCCTCTGCTGGATTACTTATGTAATGTAATTATGTTTAATGTATTACTGTGACCTTGTAATTACTTGTAATGTATTTTAGTTACTCTGGTAATAAATAAATAAACAAATATAACTTGAGTTACTATAAAATGTGGTGATTTAAGAAATTTTTTAATTTCCAACTTTCGACAGGTAATATTTAAAGTTTTACAAAAAGATTTTTAGGGCCGAATTGAGAGTATAATTAGTCTAGATTTTAAGAGAAAGCGGTTAAGGAATTTTGAACGGCCTGCAGGAGAAAATTTTCGTAGATTTTTATCGGCTGTTGTTGAAAGTGACCCAGATCAAGGCATCTGGGAACTTGATTATTTTAGACTGCGTGTCAGAGGTCGTTGTACAGACGTTGCATTTTCTTACGTTTAATTAACTCTGAGATTAAAATAGAATGCCATTAAGTAGGAAGTAATCGAGTTTCTGCGGATATTAGTATCAAATATTTATAAATAAGAAGAAGAAAAAAAGAAGCAGTATTAAAAATAACACTGCTAAGTTTATTTACGGAGAAGTCATTTTTGCGATTCTGATGGCGAAAATAATTTATTTTCACATTAATACGATGAGCTTTATGGTTCAATACTCATAAAATATATGTAGAATTGATTCCGCCAATTACTTTTAAAAAGTGTGTTAAACATAAAAAGCACATAAAAATTTTACTTTATCCGTGTATACCCATTATAAAAATTTCCCACATAAAAAATTTTAGGTCATAAAAATTTTATTCGTTCCTTCCCCTCGAGAAATAATTGTATAACCGTGAAAAACCTGAAAAACAACCTCTCTCTATTTACCGTAAAAAACCCAGAAAAGCATCTCAACATGATTAAAGAATCCACGCAATGCAAGAAAGCGTCGATCCAATAAAAATCCTCCTGCCTCAGCTCCATTCGGCTCCATTACAGAGGGGTTCAAGTGCATTCCAGGCCCCGAAGAAAGCCACGTGTGCGGCACTTATATATGTATAATACGTAAGCGGCTCGTAATCGATGTGCCACCGCGGCCTTTTGGCCTGAAAAGCGGCCGTCCGAAATTCCGGCTCGGATAATTGCTCGTGATTTTGAGCCTCGTGCAGGGACCGGCCGCCGTTTCGCTTATGCAAATTTTATCGCGCCTCCAGCCTGCTTTAAGACTCCGAACTGATTCTGATAGCGCGGGACGTTAACAATCTGCCGCAATTGATTGCGAAACTGCTTGACTTGCGGTGGGGACTTAGCTATTTTGGGAAACAATTAGTTTCCAGGCGGCAAACCGAGATTGACGTGCCCTTTTTTTTGTGCTGCGGCCTCTTGTCTCCGAGTGGATGTGATATATCGATGCAGCAAGATTTGGATCTGGATTTTTGTACCTGTTTTCTTCTATTGGCTTATTTAGCTGCAACTTCACATACATTTAGTAAATATCCTTTTTTGAAAATATGTGCTAATGCAATATTTCTATCTGAAGTTGCTTAAAGGAAAAAATAAGGTAATAAATACGAACGAACAGTTTCTTGAATATATTTGCAAGATAAAAGTACGCAATTTTGTGGAGTGTAGTATAATTGAGAATAAAGTTCGTGTTTTGAAGTAATCCAACCTTTTCAACAAACGATTTACTGGAAGAGTTATTATCGCACCATGCGCTTGACCTCCTCTCGTAATTATAGAAAAAAACTTTAGAAAAGGCTCGTTAGTAAAGTTTCGAAAAATTAATAAAAACAAGAAAGGCCAAGAAACTTGACACAATTTATAATTTTAATAGCTAGCAGCTGGGTTTAAAAATAAGTAACGTTTATGAAAAAAAAGGAGCTTTTAGCAAAATAAATTCCTCCTCAGTTTAATCAGAATCTGTCTGTATACCTCGTAATATTCCGTTTGACACTTTCGATTAGCGCAGAGACAGCTTTACTGGCCAGCTGTTGAAAAAGCGCTGCATTTAGATTGGATTTGAGAAGACACTCGTGGATTAGTTATTAGGCTACTAATAAAAAAGCAAACGGCAAATGTCTCCTCTCAAAATACAATTTGATGCATCAGCATTCCATGAAGCATCAAATTGCACCGCGACGCCTCCTTCGAAGGCACAATCGGCAGCTAAATAATTCCTCAACCGTGAAAGGGGGGATCGCGGAACCATTAATAAAGCCGCGAGGTGTATCGCCGCGGAATACACACGAGGCAGGAGATTTCAAAATAAATAACGGAAGGAGGAAAACATGACGGGCCGCGCCCTCCGCGCGCGCCCGAGAGAGGATGTGTCTCGCACTCTCATTTTCTCGTCTGCCGTATTATTAATAGCGTCGGGCTTTCCTACTCTTTCTCCCCCACCGGCCGATTAGTATTCAACGCGTCGACCGGTGGACGCGCCTGCTTTTTCTGCCGTCACTAGCGCGGCGGCTTTGTACACCTGGATTCGCGTCGAATCTCTCTCGGCTTGAAATTTAAGAGCGACGACAATTTTTATCCTTTATCCTCGGTTTTGGGAAAATTAGATTTGCTTTGTATTTTGTTAATGGTTGTGTAGGACTCGGTAAGGGTTGGAATGGCTTTTGTCGATTGAGAGGTTGGAGTGCACAACGAGTGACGACAGACGGGAAGTAAACATTATCTACTGTGCAAGCATTTGAAAGACACAATTATGACTTCATTAGCGTAAGGCTGTTTTAGAAGTAGAATCATTAGAATCTTCAATATTACGGTCTCATTAGAGATGGAGAGGAAATGAAATATGCATTCGCCTAAGTAGTTTCTGTCGGAATTAGTCAGACTTAATTGACCTAAACGAGGATGACGCTCAATTCCCGTTTCTTTCTAATGATCAGCAATTTAAAGGACACAATTTTCAACACCGAAATAACTGTTCAGAAGTCGGATGGCGTTGCCATCGATTTTTAGCGTCGAGTGCCAAAAAATTTACGGCCCCGATATTAATCCTTAGGGCCGCAAATTGACGACGTCTCCTCTTCAGGGCAGGCGGGCCCCCCCCCCCCCCCTTGAAAGCCTCGCGCGGAGTGGCGCAAAAAGCGCTCGGCGCATAATCGAAAAACGAGGAGCCAGAAGAGCCATAAAGCGCCGCGGGCGCGCGCGCTCTTATGAAAAGTACATTAGACGTCAGTATCACGTGGAATATTTTTAAAGCGAGAGAGCGGCGCGCGCGCGCGCGTACAGGGCTCCTCGCAATTTCCACGAGGCGGCCATTACTTATGCGGAGAAGAAAAGATTGAATGCGTTATATTTTTATTGAGAATCGATACTTTGTAATCCGTTGAGGCTAGCCGCTCGCGGGCGCGGGCTGCTCAAGTTTTGCGCGTAATCTCGTGATTGATTACCTGGGCGCGAAGCGTCGTAAATGCGCGGAACGGAATTTTTTTATTTTTTTTTTTTTCGAGGCTGCGGAATACATCGGTTTTTAATGGGTTTCATTTTGGGTTTTATTGGTCGCCGTATTAGAATGTAGGAGCGAGCTTTTTATATTCGGAATTATTTTGAGTCCGGTGATGTAACCTATTATTTATGTATGCGTAATAAATCTTTTTTGCTTTTTATCCTTTTATCTAATTTTTGTATACGATACTCGTTGATTTATGGCTTCAGAATCCTCTAATAAATGGAAGAACGTGATAAAATTAGAAAGCAATGGAAAAGAATTTTTTAAACGTAATTACTAAATTCACCGGAGAAAGGAAAATTTGTACTAATCACAATATATTTTAACTCCTTTACCATGATTAAACAACAAGCGCATTTTTAAAAGAACTTCCCTAATTACCTTTAAGCTAAAATCTTTGAAAATAAATCTTCAAAAAAGCTCCGGAACGAACAGCAAGAACTACTTACCCTACTTGTAAAACTGACTCAATAATAAAAAAATGGCAACTTACAGGAGGATGCAGCGGCAGTAGCAGCAGCAGCAGCAGCAAGAAAAAAAATCCAAAAAGATCGAGTAATTACGGACGCGTCATTTGTCTAAAGCGAAGCTCGTTAAAGTAGCTCATTTCGGGCGAGCGAGGGAGATAGAGAGAGAGAGAGAAGGGAACGCTGTAACCTCCACGCGTGCATCCCTCACCCGGTGGCCGAAAACAAAAAGACCATTAAAAGCTTTAGTGAAAACGCGAAATTCCAAAAGCCAACGACATGATTGACTGACATAACGAGGCGCTCCAGCTATCGAGAAAAACAGCAGCGGCGGCGACGGCGGCCTAAGCGAGTATCGACTTCTGCCTTTTAAAAAAAAATTGAATTCCCGCGCGAGCCACAGAAGCTCGTGTCCCGACCGGCGGATAGGTAAGACGCCCACCTCGGAGGCTTTCTTCTCGCTCGCCGTGCCGGCCTGACCTAATTTTCGCGCGTGCCGCCGCGAGGAGGGTCAAAAGGCGGCGCCCCCGCCAGACAAAACATCGAGGCGTTATTAAAGCGACGCGCGCGCGCCCGGTGTATTGTGTATCGGCGCGCATACTTCCCTGCGAAGAGAGCGCGCGCTCCGCGCGGCCAATAACTTTGCCGCCGGACGGAATTCGACGGGGCCGAGGAATATTCGCGGAAATTTGAGCCGGTCGTGTTCGGGCGCTTATCGCGAGGCTGCTTAGCCTCTTTTTCTCATCTGCTTTTGTTCTGCCATTGTGAGTAAGCGTACTTAGGTACTTTAGGTTTTGGTCAAGTATGGGACATTTTGATTAATTATCTTGTAGTATTAAGTTAGATTAAATTTTCGAATTTTCTTAGCATTATTCTTGGCAGAATTATTTACTTGCATTGTATTTGAATTAATTGTTAATAATATTCTATTTGTACATTTTCATCCAATTAAGCATGTATTCACTTCATAATTAATTAAATAATACATTTTTCTAAATTAACACTTGTCCGTCACGAGGAAAAGACTCCTCCCCGGAAAGTTCGAAATCCCCAGAAAGAAGCTTCACGGTAGTACCCCTTAGGAGAGTTTAATCTAATACATAAATTTTCATTTAATAAAAACAATTTTGTGCTAAGCATCACGAGCAGAAAGGGGCGAGAGAGTTAGCCGAGAATACGACGGCGGGTATATCTCCGCGGCGTACATGTTTATGTATCTCGCTCGTGGGTGTACGTGTCGGTGCGCTGCGAAAATTTGCGGTGCCCGGGAGCTGACCCCATATACTTCCTCGGGCGCGTCCTCGTCAGTTTTCTCGGGCGTCTCTTTTTCTTCGCCCCCCCCCACCTCCCCCCGACTCCCCCCGAGCCACCGGCTGTAAAACTACGTCATACGACGCTGGGCCGCGCTGTAAAATCCTTCCAATAACGCGATCGCCGTCGCGACGGCCAACACCTAGGCGGATTTAATAAAATACATAACGCGAGGCCGGATAAGCGAGCTTTATCTGCGGCTGTGTGTTTGCCTGGGTGGGTCGGGCTGGGGAGTGCATTTTAATGCTGCAAAGTTGATAAAGAATTGGAGGCTGCGGTATGTTGGCGATGCGCGCGATAGCGGAAGTGGAGTGGAGTGGATAATTTTTTATGCTGCCTTTTTTTCTCGCTCTCTCGCGATTCCTGAATATTTAATTATTTTTCAGTAGTTTTTTAGAACTTTTTTTTTTTTTTATTTCACCATAGGTTCATTGTAAACGGAATATTTTTTGTTTAATTGATCATTATCTTTTTTAGTTTCCTCAACTACTTTGATGATTTTAAAAATGTTTAAAGCGTACACATTAAAAGTATTTTACGCGCGTCCCCAAGTGCACTTTATTAATATGGGTAAAATTTATAGATCAGACGATAAATAAAACACAAGCTATATAATTGATTGGAAAATAAAAAAGAAATAAAGGAGAATGACCCTTAAAATTTTAACACCTTCTCCAAATAGCCGTCTAATAGTTTCCTTCGCGTCTCGTCGCAATGAAAGAAATATCTCCCGCGGCCTCCTCGTCCAATTCTCCTCTCTAATTATATTCGCCGGGGCTCGTTCTGTAAAAGCAGCCCCTAAACCGGCGATTTCACGACTGCCGAGAGGCAACGACAGCCATTCCGTCGGGGGGGCACACAAAAGAAAGGCAGGCACGCGCGGCCCATGCAGATAAGCGCATAAAGTCGCGGCCGGCACGGGAGCGCAAGATATTTCTCGTCGGCATCCGTCTCTATCTAGTTCGGGAAGCAGCCGGTCACGCTTGCGCCGGGCGTAAAATATTTATGAGCGTCGCTCGGCTCCTTCATATACACACACATGAGCCCGAAATTCGCGCCGCCGCCGCGGGAGGCTGTAGTCGTTTCGCGAAATGTGCGAGCCAATGCGCCCAATGAGGGCGCAACAAAGACCGACGACGGAGCTGCAGCTGCCGCAGGTCGAAGGTTCTCCAAGATGCGCGCCCGAGTCGCTCGGCTGTCTGGATTAGCGCTGCGTTATCGTCCTCCTAAGTGGCTCATTCCCTTCTTTCCTGCCCCCGGAGCTTTCTGGTAATTCGCCGCGATGGAGGCTTTTAATTGTGGTTTTGTGCGCCTTGTCTGACTGTTTTCGGGGCTCTACTACTGAAAGTAAGCCGTTTCGTTTCTACTTATTTGTAGAGCTGGCTTATTTGAACTAGGGTAAAATTGCTTCAATTATTTACGTGTTTTACAATGTTTTATTTTACAGAAGCTGATTTTAGTTCCGAGAAATTGATTTCCCAGAAAATATTTCCTCGATTTAACCTAAAAACTTGCTTTGACGGCGAGTAATAATAGCAGCTTGTTTATTCTCAATTATTCACTCTATTATTTTTGGCTTCTCGTAAATAACATTTCAAATAGCATTTCGAAAACCCTGTAAACTCCATGTAAAACCTGTATTTCTCACAATTTCAGCTGGGTATTCTTCCAAAATTTCGGAAAATCCCGACCATTGTCGTTCCCGCTCTCCGGCGGCAGCCAGCCCGCATACGAAATCTCGACTTTTTCAATTGAGTCGTCTCGCGGGGCTGAAAAAGCGCGCCCGTCGCCAACTGGTAGCCGGCAAAGGGTTTATTAACCGGCCTTCGCGCACATGGATCCCATCGATCGGCGCTCTCGGCCGTACAACAGCCTCCGGCTCTCCCTCTGTATATCGCGGGGAGGCAGAGCGAAAAAAAAGGGGGGAGGGAGAGAGAGAGCGCGCCTTTTCATTGATACCCTTTTCCCACTCTCCCGCTGCGTCGCGCGGCCGAGAGAGAGAGAGAGAGAGCAGAGAGAGCGCGCGCGCGAATGGCAACTGCGCGAGCGCGGGCGAGGGTTGGCTCTCGCGGCGGAACGGAGTTTCAGTTACGCCGCGCCCCTTGCGATGAGCGCGTAGTCTCCCGACGAGCCTCCGCGCCGCTCTCTCGTCCGCAGACCGAGCTGTGAACGAGGCAGGGAACGGCGCCGGTCTCGATCGCGCGATATACGCGCGCTTGGAGCACACTCTGGTCCGGGGAGATCGGCGAGAATTTTTGATGGATTTTTTTTTTTTTTTAGTGGATCGGTCGTAAGTGACTTGGGGGATTGTGCTTCGGGAAAACTTGGTGGGAATAAAAAAAAAACACGTGGCCCGGACGAGGTGTCTGCGGAGGTTCCGCAAAGTGTGCAGTCGAGGGTGGAACAATTTGCTTCGTGAAAACTGACTCGTGCAAAACGGCGCTGAAACTGTTCCGGGGAGGTTGCGATCGCCGGCATTATTAATTCGAATAATGAAATAGTTTTAAGTATAAGGACGACGGGAGAGAGCGGAGTGCGCGTAATTCGAGGAAAATCGAAGGGCAGCCGCAGCTTCTGCGTCCCAGTGCCGCAAGTTCGCGGGCGATTACGGTTGCGGCGGAAGCAGGGGGAGGAGGGAATATGGAGACTTTTTGCGGCTGGCCTTAAGTGATCTGCGACCGCGGGACGGAGGAAGGAAAGCGCACGAGGTCGCACCGGAGCGACGGCCGCTGGCGATTGCAGGTAAATTTCTTTCTCGAAGTGAAGATTTTGTTGTACCGATTCTTCGTGATTGTGGATGTTTTTTTTTTTTGGAGGGGGGGGGAGGTATTTTATACTAATGAATTTGGCTGGCCAAGAGTTGTGTTTCGGGTAGAAATTCCTATCGAGGTATTGAAATACGATCGTTTGCATAGCGAGAAATTCATTTGGATGTTCTGGAATATTTCTGTAGCACGCGATGAAAGCTTGAAATTGAAGAATTAATTAATTCGCAAATTATGGCGCGATCTCATTGTTATCTCGCGTGCTGCTATTTATTTTGCAACGTTTACAATGGAAATTATTAAATAATTGGAGAAATGCTAGTTGCATTACTTTTTGAATTTTAATAGTGATACGTATACGATGCACTTGATGCGTAAACCATTTCAATTTCTTTTAATGCGGGGGGGGGGGGGGGGGTAAAAAAAAAGACATTCCGAGGGCGGTCAACTCCTCTAGGATATTTGCATTTCCTTTTTCTCATTTAAAACTTGTTTTCTTCAAAAAGGAATAAAAAGAAAATTTTACCGTTGCTTGCATACTAATGAAATGTATTACATTAAATGAAAGCAAAGCTTGTTAAAATGAATTGTGAGACTTTCTCTTCCGAAATAAGTAATAAAGTTTATTCTTTCTTGTCAATATTTCACTTGAAATCACAAAAGGGAAATTAGAGTATATAATTGAAATATTCTTGCATTGAATTTAAGTTTCATTTTGTTGAACAATGCTGGAAAAGAATTAAAGTTTTAAAATATTCTTTGTTATAATTAGTTTTTTCATACTTAAGGAGCTACACAAAGTCTGAAAATTGTCAAGCTTATATAAAATGATAATAAATTTTCAGTAATTATTTACAGTGATACTTGATATCAATTACGCTCAAAAAAGATGGATAATTTATTTGCACGTTGAGTAAGCAGTTAATGAGAAATAAATTAATATTATAACAATCTTTTTAATTAAACAACGAGCTAAATGATTGGAATAATAGAATATTTCGAAAGCATTAAGGCGTGTTTTAATCGATGCGCTCTTTTTATTAATTTAGAGCATTTAAATATGAGGAACTGATTGATGTGTTTAAAAGTATGCAGATATACGAATCAACGGTGGTCGACAAGAATTTGAAATAATTCATCATTTGCTTAATTATGCTGAATCACAGATAAATAATTCCATAAATTAAGGAATTTGTAGATTTAAAATATTATTTGTTGTTTTAACTTTTTTATTCATAAAGATATTTATACAAAAAACTCTGCCTATAAAAAGTAAGTCAAACTGCAAAATCCGAACTAAAATATTGTGTTACGCTTCCGAAGCACCTTTAGGTTCTGCAACGCAGTGCAAAATTTCTCTGTTTTTCTTCAGAATAAAATAATAAAAATTCCTTCGCTCCAGTTCCATTACACATGACACGCAAACGAGTTCCGATAATCGTATGCGTACCTCGAAAGCACGTCAGAGCTTTCAATCATCTTTCCACATTAACCAGCCTACCAACGTAAAATTTAAGGCGGAGCTCGTTAAAATTACGGGATCATCGATGCCTCGTTTCTTAGGGTTCAACAACCCTCCTGATCGCCGTCTTCGGAGCAACTTCAAAAAGCAAGAGAGAGAGAGGGAGAGAGAGCGAGAAATTCTCACGCGTTTCTGCGAAGGGGAGGCGACGAGGATTCCGTTCTCGCGAAACGAGCCAAGTTTAAATAGGACGAACTTCGCGAGCTTGAGCTCTTGCGAAAAAAATCCTTTTAACGATCGTCCGTCCCTGCTCGCGATAAATCGGCTTCCGATATATATATATATATATACATATACAGCTTTCGACGCGCGTAAAAAAAAGCTCGTATAATCTCTCTCGCTCGATATGAAGAAGGATGCCTTTGTATATCCGTGCGTTATGCGGGCGAAAGTTCGAACGAGCTTTTAAGCATCTCTCCGAGAGAAAGCGAGTAGGGCAGAAAGGGATGCTGAACTTTGGTTCAACTTTCGCGACGGACGTCATCTTCGATCCGCATCCGCGAGGAATAGGATATTTTCCCGTTCGGGAATGGGGTTAAAGGTAGAGCGCGCCAATGCGCGTATATATCGATGCGTTTGCAAAGCTGACCCTCCATTCTCGCCGCGCGAAAGTTTTCCATTCCGTGCAGCGGTATGAAATTTTGTGAGCTTTATGCGAGCAAGGAGAAAATATTCCGCGCGTTAATTAAGTGTTTTTTTTTCGGTTCGTTAGAAACAGATGGTTGCGAGGTTTTGTAAACGCTTTAAGTGATCTTCGTAATGTTTTTGATATTTCGTAAATATTTGATAAAATAGTAAAACCGTAAAAGCCTTTTGTGATTAAAAATTCATCAAAGAGAAGCTCTAAAGATGATGCGATACGGTGTGGTAAAAAAATTATCTAGAATTCATAGAGAGGTTAAATGGAGATGTCTATTTGACTCAAAGAGATCGATAAGGAATTTATTATGAAAGATTCCAAAAGGATCAATATCATTTTAAAGAAAAATGAATGTGCAAAAGTTGAATTAATAAGTCTCATCTGAATAATTACTCAAAGACGCTTTTTCCTATACAGATTTTCCATAAGTCCATCATTTTTATAATTATCCGCAACGTTCCTGTTTCACATCCGCGAACATTTCTATCTCCTCCCCCTATCTTGTCCTCTTCCCGAGAAACAATTCTCCCGAGTCACTTTTCCGGCCCGCCTAAAAAAGCCATTAATCAGCGGCGTGTATCGGGGCACCTACCGAATCAAGCGTCGCTCTTATATCCGACGCCCCTCGTCATCCTCGCGCAGCGACAAATCGATTGATCTCTTCGCCTCGAGAAGAGGGCTGTTACGCGGATAGGCGAGCATTTTGGCAAGTGTCCCTGGCAGCTGGGAAGCGAGCGCCGACGCGACCAGGAAATCTCCTGTCGGGTCGACCGATGGAAAGTTAAGAAGCGTCGGTCGTGCTTTTGAGCGCACAAATTTCCGCCGCCTTCTCTTTCGAGTTTCTTTTTTTTAATAGCGATGTTGTCGTCTGTCGCCTCTGATGATCATTTATTCTCTTATAATTAGATCCTTTAATTGTTTTCGTAAAAACTGTCAATTCCGCTCCTAGAATATCTGATGAAAAGTAAAATAGTAACAGTAAGGTAATATAATTTTATAAATTCCAGAAGACGCATTTAAATAAATATGTTTATTCGGTATTACGTTTTTGCTTACATTTTTGCTCACGGAAAAACTAAATCCCGACCTAACGCAGCAACCGCACATGATTAGTTTCTTCGGAACAATTGCCACTCGACGCGCAGCTTCCACTGCCTCATCATAAGCGACCTAATAAAAAAATGCTAAACGAAACCGATCGATCGACTCCCCGCTCCCGAAATCCGGGGCACGTACAAAAAATTGTCCGCGTCCAAAATTCGTCGAGCCCCCCTCCCCCCCCCCCGCACACCTCCTCTCAAAATTCTTGTCTGCATTCTGCGGGCTCCTCTCTATTTCGGCATAGCTCCGCTCGGAGAGGAGCACGGCCGAAATACCTGGGCCGTAAATACACCCTCTGGCGACGCGCGCGGGCATTAATTACGATCGAGCGCCAATATGCGGCCATTAATCATGAGAGAGAGCGCGCCGCTCTCTAAACCTTTCCTCCCCGCTGCCGAAAAAAGAGAGAGAGAGAGAGAGAGAGAGAGAGAGAGAGCGTGAGAGGGCCAACATAATCGTCGCGTTAACAAGGGAGGAGATCGTGATCGGCCGCGCAATCGATCATTGTAGTCGCTTCAAAGAAACGGCCGCGCGCGCGTCCATTACGCCGCGAGTGATTCCTCGGAGCGATGATCGATCGCCGCTCTCTCTCTCTCCTGCTTCCTGGATTTTCTTTGTGCGATACGCGCGGCTCTGGACGTGCGGCTGTTCGATTTGGAAATTAGACGGGTGGCGGAGAGGGAGAGAGCTGATTTGCACTCGCAAATGAAATGCGGATATCGCAGCGGCCCAGATTGGGGGCCGAGTTCATTGATTGTTAACGGGTTCTTTTCTGCGGCTGACGTGATTCGCAGCTTTTCTCAATTAGACACGGATTGCTAGTTGTATTAACGATAGTTGGGTGAAATTGGAAGGGATGTTTTTTTTTTAATTTGAAGAAAACTGATAATTTAATTGATAAAAGTATTAAAAAGCATAAGTTGAAAATTCATATTCAAAATCAATTAATGAATTGAGCGTATTTATAACTAAAAACTTTAATATCTCTGCCATACATTTTGCATTTACTCATCCAAAGCAAAGTTAGAATAGTTACTCATTTATCCTTTTGCTTTTTATGCCTGCACCGATTGATAGCGACACCTACTTTCTACTTTTATCATACGAAGCTTAGTATAACATTCTTTCAGATGAACGAATCATTGTTATTATGTGAATATTTTTCAGATATCAGTCTGAGAAAGTTCTGCATAAAACAAGCGTTCGCGCTTCCACGGTGTGTAAAAATAGTCTTTTGAAAATTCTGCTTTTTACAGCAGCGCGTAAGTCCTTCAAAAGCAGCGCCTGCTTTTATTTCAAAATTATTGTTGGCCATGAAAATTCATACGGACACGTTCCGTTTTCTCCTCCACCCGACTTCCGGCAGTAACTTTTTGTTTGATTAAGACAAAGTTCGGTGTAAGCTGCGTGCGAAAGCGATGCAGCTATAATTTAACGGCTCCACGTGCATCTCCGCGACCCGGAGGCTCCGCGTATACCGAAATCAGGATCGCAACCCAGAAATAACAAACACCGCAGCTGACTAGCGAAAATTTTAACTTCTTTTTCGTCCTTTCCCGCTGCACCTTTCTCTTCTATTTCCTCCAGCTATCAATATTTATTCTCGCGTGTCCGAAGTGATTGATTCCCGAGGGAGAGAGAAAGATAGGGAAAGAGAGAGTTCCGGGTTTGTCTTGGTTTTTACTGATTCGTTAACTGCACGGCTCGCTGGAAATTTTGTGTTTTTCTTTGCGCATGAAAAAGTTGCTTCTATACTTGAATTACTAACATTCTGTCATCGCAAACTAAACTTTTTTTACTCGAGATGAATCATACACGTTAAGAGATACGTCGGCATGAAAGGGATCAATTAATCTGAAGTACGAAATTAAAAGTTTGCATATTGCTTTTATCGGCCTCGTCCATTTCGCTTCTATTCCGTCCGGTTTTTGCTATCGCATCGATAAACAATCTGTGCAATTTTAAAATTGATTAAAAGAATATTTCACGTCTAACGACTTTCTTTGTTGGATTGTCAGAAATAGATTGTAGCTGAAATGAATGATATTTCGCTCAAATTGTAGACACAAATTCGAAATTTATGAACACATAAAGAACTATTTCAAATCGATACGACATTAATCTTTTATAACAAAGATGTAAAGCTTTTTATTCTCCTATTTTTAAAACAGTTACATTTTTATCATAAAATATTTAAAAATAATTCTTGAAACAAATCCTTTCAAGTAAAATTATAAATACCATCAGGATTTGCGAAGAAATAAATTTTCTTCAAAGCTCTTTTCATTCAGCGAGCGGATTAAGTAGCCATTATGAAATCCAATGAGCTAATGGCCTGAAAGCCTTTGCTTAAAAACACCCAGACAGCGCAGCGTCTCCTTTAAATTAGGACACTGTAAAGGAAAACAAATAAATTAACACATTCTTTTTCGAACTGTGCGTTCAGACGCCGTAAGGAACAGCCGTAAAGATAAAATCGGGGAAGCAAAAAAAAAGTGTGGCAGTCGCGTATTTACGCACACTCACACACACACACACACACACACACACACACACACACACACAGAGGGGGGAAACGACAAAGTATCGGCTTGAAAAGAAATAAACAAACACGCGAGCGTAAAAATGAGAATGTCTCGGTGAATTTTAATGTTTCGGGGCGCAACGCGCCGCCCCTTGAACCTCTCTATTTGATTATGAGAGTTCGACGCCGACGACTGGCACTTAAAATATTTAGCACTTCCGCTGCTGCGATGCTCGTTTCGTGTGACGACACGCGGTGAAAATAGATCTTGGATTCATGAACTTTTGCAAAGAGAGGAGAGATTTTTTACGGAGATCTGTGTCATTTATTTTCTTGCGTTTTTTTTTTGTAATTTGCTCGTTTCATTTCGGAGGTTTAATAAAAGCTAATTTAAGTTTTGGTCGTCAGCGAGAATCGTTAATACATGAACATGAAGACTAGGCACGAATTTTTTTAAAAATTCCAAACAAATTCTTGCTGTTACTTTATTTTCGGACATTATTAAACTTTGAGTAAGAAACTTCGTTAATAAAAATATTTCAACAAGAATTATTATTACTCCCCGCGTTCAGCGAGTGCGTTTGAAAGTACGATAAAAACGTTCCTTTTACACGAGCGAATCCGCGAAATGTTCTAAAAATACCTCGGAATTTTTTCTCCCGAATTCACTTGGAAAAGTACTTTTTGCGTGCTGCCTAATCGAGCATCGATGACGAAGAGCCCGAGAGGACTTGACAAAAGGCAAGGAAAAAGCGGCGGGCATCGGCAATAACAATCGGCGCGCAACACGCCATTAAATAAATAATTTATAAAATAGCCTCCAATAACTCAATCTGTCCCTCCTTCTCTCTCCCCTCCTCTGCGCACTTTGCCGGATGATTAGCAGCTGATTTGATAGGCTCTGCGGTCGAGGGGGCGCAATTGCCGGGGACGACGGCGAGCGAACAATATCCCCCCCCCCCCCCTGCGTATAATTTTCCCGTCTGGTTCTTTCGTTCTCGGGCTTTAATGTTTTCGCCTCGTTCCAGACCTCCTTTCGACGATCCCGTAGGCAGAGGCGCCGCGGAGCTTTTTTCGCGACTCGCCGGATAATAATTGGCTCGAGACGTTTGTTATGTTGATTTATTTATATCGGGGTATTATTAGTCATTCTTGAAGGTTTGTATGAGTAAGCTTCCTATTGGGTGGAATAATGCAAGAGGTTTTTGTGAGTATTTTTGGCGAAGAAAAACATTTTGCAGTATTAAATTTTCGGACGATGGGAAACAATATTCGGCTCTTAGTTTTTTTTTTTTTTTTTTATACAAAAAGAGTTTACGTAGACAAGTCTAAATGAAATGGTTTGTAAATTTATATTGCCTTATATGAATAAAAAATGAATACATTATGAATTCAGAAGAATATCACGTAACAAATAGAATTAAAATAATCCTTCAACATAATCGTACCTTCTTTCATGCGAAAAATTAGGCTCTATTCAGAATTTTTCAAATAGAAGAACGTTCCCTTGATAACATCCCCCAAGAATCTCAGAAGGTTTGCTGAACGTTTGCTGACCCACGCATCTGCACTTATACACGACCGGGGCACACAGCAACAACTCCGGGATATAAAAATTCAGGGGAATCTCCGCCGACAAATGAGGCGGAAAAAGGAGAGCGCGGAGCGTGGAATTATTTTGAACGAGCTTATATTCAGCGAGCGTCGGTACTCGGGGCCGGGCTTTTTATTTTATGTATCGCCGCGTTGGGCGCAGTAGCCTTGGAAGTTACACGGCAACGTCGGCTTTTTCCCGGCGACGTGAGTTGCAGCTCTGGCGAGTTAACCGAGATTTACGAAGTTGCGCTTGGATTATTGGTTTAGACAACAACAATTAACCGAGTAGTTTTCGCGGCGGGCTAAACTAACTGCTTTCTTAGTTTGCAAACTTTGGATCGAGGTCGATTTTAATTTTTTTATGGGTCTGAGTACACTTTAATTGGTGTGGAATATTTTGGAATTAAGATTGAATCGAATTCGGGTTTTATTGTGAATATGCGCGAGAGTAAATTTTTATGTTATTGTCGCGGTTATGGAAATTCAGATAAAATGTTAGACGGTTGTTAAAACGAAATGTTTGTCTTATATTTTAACTGTTATTATTTTGCGGAAATAAAAACGGTATCACGTATATATACTGGTACATTAATGTATATCTTTTCGAAAGATTAATGTAATTTTAGAGTTATCCATGTTATTATTACGTAACTTTTTATTGGAGGCTGTAAATAAAACATAAATTTTAAAATTGAAATAATAATTTATTTTTTATTGCACGTATTTTTGGACATAACAAAATTAATTATACCTTAATAATTTTGTGCGAGAAATATTGCCGTAGAATATATAATTTTTATTGAAATCATGAAAAATCAATAATTGCGTAATTAGGAATTAACGTGAGAAGCAGATTAATTGCACACGGACAAAATTTTCTATTCGAAATTACCGTGAAAATGACGATAACCTCGGGGCGAGGTTGTCGTAATTGATTTTTTTAATTGTACGTGACATCAAAT
>UCOL01003187.1:0-20450 GCA_900474335.1 Ormyrus nitidulus | reverse complement strand
CGCGTATCGGCCGCTGCCTTTTTCGACGGATTAAATCCCCAAAAATTCGTGGGCGCAAGCTCCGCTAAATCTTGCACCGACGCAGCGGAGCCACGCCTTCGTCGAGAGGCCGCGCGGCGAACTTAAAACCATCGCTCGACTCAAAGCTCCAGGGGCTTTAAACTCTCCTCGCTTGGCGGGGAGGTTTCTCTCGAACTCCTCTCGCGCCTCGATTACGAATCGAGAAACAAAACCTGGAAGCTATATACAGCCGCGCCTGTATACGTTTGCAGAAACTTTTCCACTCGGAGTAGCAGCGAGAGAGAGAGAGAGAGAGAGAGAGAGAGTCTCGCCGTCGAAAAGTTTTCCTCTCGCGCGTGTCGTCTGCACCCAGGAGGTTCCTGCAGCCAGGCTGTCTTCTGCTCCTTATGATAGCCTTTGAAGAAAAAAAAGGGGGGATGCGCTGATCGTGACTCCTTGGGAGAGGACAAAGGAAATCGATGTCGAAATTTTCGCATTCGGAATTTCGCTCCCCGCCGCGACGTTTAGGGGGGCCGCCAGGAAGTGTCTCTCTATCTCGCCGGCCTGTTTCGCATGGCAGACACGCGCGAGCTTGCCACGTCTGCGAATGCTCTCGGTAAACTGCGCCGCGCGTCTGGCTCGACGACGAATGGCTCACTTTTATTCCGCCGGCGGCGGGAGTACCGCCTCTTCGCAGCCGCAGACGGACGAGAGCCTGATATTTCCAAAATTTCGGCTCTCTTTTTCGGAAATACACGAATGGCGGAACGGACGAGCGATACGCTTCGGAGGACGAGGGCGAATTGCGCGCTTTTTTTTGGAGGCTTGTTTCGTTGGTCGACGGAAAATTAGTGCTCTTATTTGGGATTTTATTAGATTTAGAGGGAGGATTCGGCGATTGTTCGGTGCGAGTTGGTTTGAAAAAACTGGAGAGAAGAGGTTTGCAAAATTTTAGAAAAGAATGATTATTTAAGATATATTATGGACGTATTACCTTTGAGACTGTAATTCCTTTTATTTTTACTTATTTTGATGCGCGAAAAAAAGCAAATACTATTTAAAAAAAGATTTATGACTCAAAAGAACAATTTAGAATAAAAATCCGCTGTTCAATGGCTATAAATGAAATTACTTTGCAGATCTCGAACAAAGAATTTTCAATCGACTGTTTTTCTTCTAAATAAAAATTAACGCCTATATATTCAAAGTATTGTAATCTTGAAATTGCATTAATTACTCTACAAATAAGTCAAAGCTCCAGTATAAGGAAGAAACCTATCAGAAAATCAATTTCCCAACAAAAAGCAGTTTAAATAATAAAAAGGAGAAAATAACGCAATCTAACTTCCTCGGGACGAGCTCAAAGGTCTTTGAAGTCATTTTATTTTAAATTCAATATTGTGTCAAAAGCCGTCTCGATACGTAGCCTACATTCAAAATTTGAAATCTCTCTTAAAGTAAAAAAGTAGGGCAAAAGTGGAATAAACAGTATTTACTTTATTCATTTTCCTCCAGTAAATAAATAAAATGTTTAATCTCACTCCAAAATGAAATAACAATTTAAATACAAATTCAAGTACTACTTTCTATTGGGAAGAAAACTATTTTTCTTCATTTCATTGGAGAAAAGTGCTGCGAACCGAACCAGAAGATGACAAATTACGAATGTAAAACTTCTCTCAAGCATTCCTTGCGAAGCTCAAATGCGGTGGAAGCAGCCGAATTTAATGCCGCTATTTTGCATTTGTAATTGCCCGAAGAAGCCATTATATCGTAGAAAAAAGGTCCTAGAAAAGATTGCCCCTTCTTTTATGATACCCAGTAAAGATATTTTATGTTCCACGAAATGACACACTTAAATTTTTACGTTCACTTACACCGTGTTGATTTTCTTTTTTTTTCAGCACGAGGTCATGAAAAATAATGATTAATAAAGGCATCGCCGCGGATCAAAATATAAATTACGCGCGAACTGAAAACGGCACTTTAATCCCCCCACCCCATCCCTCCATTCAATACCCACTTCGGCTCCGAATTCCAGCCCCGCGCGAACTCTTCCATCCCGCCGCGCCCCGACGGCAGAGGAGGAAGCTCCTCTCTCCACTCGGCGGAGGAAGAGAAAATCCCGCGCGTAAACGTTAACGACCATAAAAAACAAAAAAGAGACTCCGCCGCGCATTTAATTAAGCGTCGCGGGGCGGGGAATTAGTGCTCGCGCCGCGGAATAATGGAACTGAAGGACTTGCATTGTGCGCGATATACAGATGTAGCCACTTAACGTGCAGTGCGCGGACTGTGCGCTGCTCGTGATTTCTAGCCGCGGTGGGAACGAGGCCAGACTCGCGAATTATTATTTGCCCTGCCCTCCCCTCCGACCTCTAAATAAATTGATTCACAGGATTAAGGAGGGAGGGGTTAGCAGGTCCGTTTTCACGGCGCTTAACCCCGCCGTTGATTAGGGATTTTCTCTGTAAGAGAACTGCTTCCTTTAGAGGCAGGGATTTCGGGAGGTTAATGAGAATCGGCCGGATCGCTCCAGGAAGTTGGGCTTTCTTTTTTCCAGGCGACTTTACCGAGGAGAGCTGAATTTCATCGCTTCTGACGACGAAGCCTGGAGGATTTCGACCGGATGACGGTCCAAGAGGTTTTTTCTCCTGCCAGGAAATTAAAATAACTGCTGGAGAGTTTTTCGGGCGGTTAAAGGAGAACTAGCCTGCGGGGCATGGAAAAAAATACGAGTTTCTGTAAATATATGACTTTTGCCAATGTTTGCAGCGCCGATCTGTACGGAGAAAAAGTTCTGGAAAAAGCGAGTAAAGTTTTTTGTAAATTGGAGCACGTAAAGAAAAAGGATGATTGAGCTGCATTGGAAATTACACTAAAAGTTTGCCGTGGTTGGATTAGATTTTATAAAGAGATAAGCTACTTTTACAGATCATTTGTAATTTTGATAGAAAATTTCTGTCAGCTCTTGCTTAACACACTTACTAAAGAACTTCGAACGCCGTCGGTTTTCTTATTTTATTTTCTGCATGTGAAGCAGCTTTCCCTTTCCGTATTGTCTTAGGTATTCCCTGCGAAGTCGTGAAATTTTAGTATTCAAGAAAAGGCAGTTACTGCTCATTTTACATTTCAGTTACAGTCTAGTTTTATAGCGATCTTTCTATCAGTTTCAATTATCTTGGAGGAGATGTAGGAAATTAAAAATTTTACCGACATTGAAATGCGAGGACGGTAATGATAATGTTACAACGGAGCATTAACTTCCGATAACATTTGCAATTTTTGCTAATTTGAAAACCAGAAAAAGGATACCGAGCAGAAAAAAGTGTAGCGCTTTTCGCGGTCCATAGAATTGTAAATTGCGATTGCTCGAATAAATTAATCGAATAGGTTTTTCGAGTGAACTTTCCTGGAAATATAGAAAATTTCTTCGAAATGAAAAAGTATGATAGATTTTTCATAGAATATCTCCTGCTTTATCCGATATTTTTAAATTTGAAATATGTAGTAATATATATTCTTGTATTTTATTATTAGTTTCCTTTTAAAAATACTAAAATTATAATTTTAAACAGATAATTTAATGAGATTCGTTGAAATGAATAATTTGAAAATTAATATTTATATTTTAAGTGACAAAATATAATTTTAACATTTAACTTGTAAACTTTGCGAGAATAGATTTTGTAACATTTATTGCAGTACCAACTTTGTCACACTAAAACGTAAAACTTTTCTTAGCAAATCGATATAAAAGAATATGAGTTCAACTCGCTAAATGTACAATAAAACAACTTAAAATAATAACACTAAATCAAATAAAAATCTTCTTCAAATATACAAACTCAATCTGACAGTCTCTCTAAAGAAAGACAACTCGGCGATTTAATTTATCTGCCTCGAAGGCTTCTCTGACCGTCTTTATATCAAAGGATTAGAGGGCTCTATTTTATCCGACGCCTTTGATCAGATTAGGATTAGACTTTAAATTACGAGCCCAGAAAAAACTCTTTCCCCAAATCCTTGAAAATACACTGTAAAACCCCGTCGGATATCCTCGGAAAGCAGCCGCAAACCGGAATAATTGTAATGTAAGCGTTATACGGCCAGCGCGCGCAAATAACGCTTCGGACTTGCGTGAAAAGCCTGCGCCGCGCATTGTTATTATTATCAAACGTTTTCGATGGCAATGCCGGGTATTATACGAGCGAGCATTATAATAAGCCAAGCTGCGCGTAATGGCGCTTTAATAAGTGCGCCGCGGCCGAAATTTCAATAATGCGAGATGCATGCGCGCGCCCCTAATTACGGAAAATACAGCCGGTCCACGCCGCGATCCGCGGAACGTCGTTAGATTTGACAATGCGCGCAGTCTGCGCCGGCATCGGTCAACGATACTTTGAACTTTGTCTGTCGCATTGCCCCGATTTCGCCAAAAATGGCATTTTGCTCTGGGGAAAGGTTGCTGCCGAATCGGTGGGTAATGTCAAGCCTTTTTTTTAGGATAAACTTCTTTATTTGTGAAAAAAGAATTTTATATTTGGAATTTTATATTCTTAGGTTTTGAAAATAAAATTTAGGGGTACAGAAAATCAATTATTTAATTATGGGATCAAAAAATTTAAATGTCAAATTGAAATATAATTATTTAATATAAAATAATGATATATTATTTCTAGGATCACCATTGGCACGTAGTTGTAAACATTAATAAATTTCTAAATATTAACCCTTTTGGTAGTTTTCTGCATTATTTGGCCAATTTTTATAGATGGTAAAATTTTAGCCTAATTTTTCACCAAACACCTTATTAAGAAAGAGACGCACGATATACAACCATTTCATTCTTATTTAATTATTTAATTAAATAGAATACATATATACAAAAAGTTTATATAAGTATTTAATTTTCACTACTTTTTGAACATTATTTGACCAAAACATTTGGCCAAATAAAAATCAATTCAGTAAACTGGGTAAAAAAAACTCGTAAAATTTCCAACAGGGACCGTGAAATTTTCCAACATACTGCACCTATTTTGTAAAAAAAAATAAAAAAATGTTCTTATGGGTAAAGTATCATTTTTCTCGCACTTAAAATCTAATATTTGCAACTAATTTCAACGCTGCAACTAAGACTCCTCATCTCTGCAATTCACATTTAATTAAGCGCATTATAATCGCTAGCGACCAAGAGCAACAATTACAGAAATAAATTGTTTCCGCGAAAGACTTGGCGCAGAGAGGGAGAGTGGGAGAGAGACGGAGAGAGAGAGAGAGAGAGAGAGGGAGAGCAAGAGATACGCGCGTATTTTACGAGATGCGCTCATCTCGCACAGACACAGATTCGAGCGCAGGTGTGGAGAAAAGCCAGAGCGGAGAATATGCGCCTAAATGGTACTGGAATTTTCGTCGGGCGTGGCGTACGGTGGCTCGTACGTGAACCGGAAGTGTTTTACGCCGGTATTCAGGCGATGCACACAGGCAAAGAGCGCCAGAGGGAGCGACTCTTTCTCTTTTCCCCAACCCTTGCGTCTCTCTCTCTCTCTCTCTCTCGCTCTGTTTCGCGCTTTCTTCCTCTCTTCCCCTATCCGTTCGCTCTCTTTGTCCTTAGCGGCCGAGGAAACTATTGCCGCCAGCCGCGGCAGCGGAATTTACTTTTGGAAAAGGGGTTTTCCGGTCAGAAAATCCTATCGACGGCGACACTGAATCTCAAACAGGAGGGTACCTTCTGAAGGAGGACGGGGGGTAAAGAGTTTAGATTGCCAGCAGGCGCTTTGACTTTGTGCAAATCGCTTTTTTCAGATGCCTGAAATGAATGTATGTGGAAGGAAATTTCCCGAGGATTATCAAAATAGAAAGTACTCACCCGCGCCTTTGACGTGTGCTTCAGGCCGATGGCTGGTTGGCTGCGATTGCTCTGTAACAGAATTTAACGAAATCTTGGTTAAGTTCGGGTAAACGTTGAGAAGGAAGAGTAAATCTAAGTGAATAAATAAACTTGTGTAAAACGCTACAGTAGGTTGTAAAAAGGATCTTTTTATTTCGAGATCGTCAATCCTCGGAAAAATTCTTTTTCTAACGAAGTAGAATAAATTTTGTTTAAAAATTAGCCTCTTTATGACAAAAGACCTTCACTCTCGAGAAAATTATTCCTTTTGTGACGTAATGAGTTCCCCTACGCGGAAAAAAATTTTATTACAAATAACACACTCTCGAGAGAAAACTACTTTCATAATAACAAGGTCCTTTTCCTAAATGTACATTTGTGAAACAATAACAATAAATAAAATTCTACATAAAATAACGAAAACGGAAATCATAATAACACATCATGCGTAAACACATCCTGAAACAGAACAACGGACAAATAAATTAAAGAGCTGAAAAAATCCACAATGACAAAATTAACGCAATTGTCGAAAAGGCAAGCGTCCGACGCTGAGGTTTACCTCGGTGTCCGGTGACTGCACGATCAGAGATGTCCTTGGCGGCTTCTCAGGCGGGACCTTTTTCAAGGTGCCGGTAAAGTTCTGTCCGCTGAGCGCCGCAAGACCCATTTGCGAGCAGGGTATGCCGTCGAGGTTGTCATTCTGCATGCGCTGGAATGATGCTCCCCGCGATAAGACGTCGGCCCGATCGAACTGCGATAGACTGGGCAAAGGCATCTGGGAAATACTCGGTATTTGAATGGACTCGCTGATGTCGGAATCCTCTGGCGCCTGCTGCTGGAACTGCAGCCGCGGCGAGACTCGTTCCGAGGCCAGATAAGTCTGCGGAGCCACTGTGGTTAGTAGAGGCTGTCCGTAAAACTGACGGGAGGCGTTGATGCATTGGTTCAGGATCGATTTGTTCGTTTGGTCTTGATCGCTGTTGTGACACGCTGAGGATGTCTGGGAGAACTCGGAACTCTGCTTCTGCTGGCTGAGCTTCTCTGCTAGTTGATTCTGCAATTGGAGGTTGTGCATGCGAGTCTGCAGGTCGCTGTGTTGGTACTGGAATTGAGCTACTTTGTCCAGGATCTCGTTTTGATTTTGGAGACTTTGGAGTTTCGCCTGCAGGTCGCTCTGCTGTCGTTCGCATTGACTTAGTTTTTCGGAGATGAAATCAAAGCTGTGTTGGTTGTGCATTATTTGTGGATTTTGGGGTTGCTGGGAATCTGATTTGTCGTTCGTTTGTTCGGTGGAGCTTTGTAAATTTTCTTGATTTTTCGCGATGCTCAGAAGGTTTGTAGATAAGTTTTGACTTTTGCGATGGCTGTGAATAATGTGATCCACCTGTTCAAGGGGCTTCGAAGGTGCTTCGTTGAAATCAGTCACGATGCTCAACGCCATTTTCGTATCTAGTTTCGCTTCGCTGAGAGCTGGATATTGATAACATATATTTGGACTTGCCCTTTGTGACATAACATTTGACGTGGATGTTGCAGTAGACGTTGTGCCGAGATTAATTACGGATCCTGTCAGATGTTGATCGTCTAACGGAAATTCTTTTTGTGTGAGTTGCATGTGTTTAGTAAGGTCAGCACTCACGTGACGTAAATGACGACGTTGCTCCATTATGGAATTTTGACTAATATTCGCTATGGGTTGAAATGCTGACTGCGGAACTGACATTCTAGTTTCTTTATCGATTTGTCTATAATTTCTATTATCGACTCGCCTTTCTTCTGAAGGATGGCGAGATCGAGGACTAGTAGTAAATATTTCACGATTTGGTATGATTCTGCTTTCCATTTCCTGCCGTTGACGCTGCTCCGCCCACATGGCCAGTTCTGCTCTAGTTTTCTCGAAATTTTGATTAACCAAATTATTTGGGCTCTTTTGATTTATGCGATCAGTGGCGCTCGTATCTCGTATGGGTACGAAATTCATGGGAGATCTTCTAATCTCCTCGAATCGTTTGCCGTCCACTGTCATCGGAGATCGCCGATGCTCCTCGAAATAATCTGATCTTCTATTTTCTTGAGGAATTGACATCCGCTGATTTGGACTTAAACTACTCCATTCTACTGATTTTCTTTCTCCAGTTACGAGGATTCCCTTTGGTGGCACGGATAGAGGTGGGAGTGCGGGCATTGGCGACATGCGCATAGTAGCGTTTATATCTAATCTTCTTTGATCCGCGGGAAAATTAGAAACATTTACTTCTACTGGTTTATCATTAGCAATCGGCTCCGGCATTGGTTTGCGAGAAGCTAAGAGCATCGAGTCCTGCTGCGAATTTCCATCTCCGGGAAAAGTGAATGTTATTGTATCGTTGCGCCTCTGAAAGCTACTGGTAACGTCCACCGAAACAGATTTTCTATGCTCCGATCTAGATACATAAATTCCACAGTCAGAGTTCCCGGCATCGCTGCCAATCGCCTGTTCCCTCGATGAGCTTTCCCCGTTCGCCTCTACATACAATCCATCTTGCCTTGTACGAGGGTTTTGATTCATGGAAGCGATATAACGCCTATCTTGATTCTCCTGACCAGAATGCACTTGTTGATGCTGCAGATCCTGCGGCATCTGACCTTCAGTGCCATTTCCATCCTCTTTAGCTTTTTGCGCATTGGGAACGTCAACGCTCGCAGATTTACGGTGTCCGGCGTCGTGAGTAATCTTGGAATTGCCGCGAGGTGGCACCATTGGTTTTGGCCCGCGCGAAGCTCTCTCGTTATTGACTTGCGACTGGACCGTGTGACCCACATTCTGCGCGATCGGCTGAATGATTGGCTGGCCTTGGTATTGCGAAAGCTCTTGAGAAAATCTCTGCGGGTTCGGCGAATGCTGAGCCGAGGAGGTTTGCTGCGGTGGCTGCTGACTATACGGAGGAGGGTACATACCTTTCTGCGAATTATAAGGTGCCGCATTCATTACTGTCTGAGGATATTGGCTGTAATGAATCTGCGGCCCGAAATGAACGTAACCCGTGGCAACGGGCGGTGGAAGTCCAAGCCCCTTGTTAGCGTAGTAGGTCGGAGGCTGTCCGCTCGCCGATTGCGATTGCGGTGGCTGCTGGACGTAAGTGCCCTGGGCGGCAGCCAACGCCACGTTCTGCGTGTAGAGAGCCGACTCCCTGAAGTTGGCATCTCGCGAGACGTACTGCCCCTGAGCTGGGTACATAGCGCCGTGGATCTGTGAGTATTGAAGAGAATCGGCCGGAGCGGCGAGCACGTATTCCGGCGCATATTGCGCCGCGTGCACTGGGATTGTCTGAGCCGCGCCTTGAGATACGAACTGCACTCTATCGATCACTATATTGTCATGGTAGGGTTGATGAGTCAGCAGTACGGGGATCGATGGCGCTCTCTCTTCCGTGTGCTGCTGTTGATGATTCTGCTGCGGTTGATGCTGCGGCTGCTGCTGCACCTGATTCTGTGAATTTGATTGTTGCTGCTGCTGCTGCTGCTGCTGCTGCTGGTTAGCTTGGTTCTCACTCGATTGCACCTGTTGAGGTCTGGTGTGGTTTCCACGACCCTCGAATCCATTGGATAGATCCCCTTTAATTCCATCTCCCAGGATATCAGCCGAAGCTCGTCCATTCTGCCGTCCCTGGTGGGACTCGTCGTTCTGAATCGTCTGGGTCTGTCCAGGTGTGGCGTCGATGCTGAATCCGGAACCCGATCCGGGCTGCGACATGGCGGCGCCCACCGGCCTGCCGCCGATGTAGCCGAGGATTCGCCCCAGACCACACACTGTGACGAATTACGGAACACACGTGCGGAATTTAATGCGCCTACGCGTGAACGCATCGGCCAAGGGCATCACTCTCGCTCGAAGCTCCGGCCTTGTTCGCGCGTGACTCCTTCATTTGCATTCAGAGCCCTCCTTTAGCCATCGCTTTTCATTTCTCGCCATTTGCTCCCTCTTTCTCCCCCTGCCAGGATCAATTGACTGCTTACTAATCGATACAAAGGGCGTCGAAGAATCTTGTAAATGCATCTAAAAAGGGTGTCTAAAAACGACGTTAGGCCCCTCGGGTAGGCGGCTGTGCGAGTGCATAAAAATTTCGAGACAGCTCAGGGCGCTTCGGGCCGCGAGCGATTGCGGGAAAGTTTCTTCTGCTCGTGCATCATCGGAGGCTAATTATCGCAAGGACGTGTCACGATCGTTCCCCAGCCGTCGGCCCCGTCGGCCATCCATAACCCCGTAGCTCTTCCTCCTCTTCTGGGAAAACTTTCATTCTCGTGCACTCCGTCAATTTCAGCAGTCGTCCGCTCGTCGCCGCTGCTTTTTTCCGCTCTTCTTCTCCTCCCCTCTCTTTATTTGCTTGCTCCCGTATGGGTGTAGGTGCGCACGGAGAACGCTTTAGCTGGCTTTCAATTAAGCGGGCCGCGTGCGAGCCACGCCCGAACGAGTTTATCTGTGAAACAAACGAATTGCAGTTTAGTATAGAGGCCAGCGCGCGGAGCTGCTGTTGCTGCTACTACTACTACTACTACCCCTCTTCCTCCCCCCTTCGTCGAAAACGGGAGACGGGCAAAACCGGCCGCGCTCGAACGAACCGAATGCGTGTACGTATCTGCGCGTGCATGGATGAGAGAGCAGGATGCACACCGGATGCAAGGCTACGCGTACCGACGGCGATAATCTGGCCATCTGTAAGTTTTGAAACGAGCCGAAGCTTTTATTGCAGAACTAGTCGACCGCGCGATGTTTGCCGCTGATTACTTTTTACGCGGCTACGGGACTCCCGCGCGAAAGCTTTGTTATCCTTTACGGGGGTGGAAATTATTTGCTTCGGAAGAATCGATTTTTCTTTACTGCCGCGGCTCCGGGGGACTGGATGTTGGTTTAAGCCGGGGAAGAAATTTTTTTCCGCGAAATTATACGGAGATTAAATGCGCGAAGGTTTAAAATGGATTTGATACTTTTAGTAGCAATAAAATGTGTTTGCCGATCCGCGAAATAGCTGTATATATATATATATTTCAAGCGGCTTATTCAATTTTAATAAATAATATGGGCTTTCTGGGAAATCAGAGATTGCAGTATCAGTTGTAATCAGAATGTTAAATGTTTATTTATTGTCTTTATTCGAACAAATGAAAATTTCGGTCAACACAATTAATTATTTTCGCAATAGCATTAAGGGTCGCTTTAAAATTTCTATGCATTACCATTGAAAAATTAAAATAATAAAAACTCGAAAAATATAAAAGAATTCTGTACTTCACATATTCTTAACCTAAATACCTTCCTATTGAAATCTTCCTATTCAGTTTGAATTCCATTGTATGAAAATTTTACTCCTGAATTCATTATTCACACAGCGATGTACTGCAATAAAGTGCAGTTCATTGAAGGATTTCGCATTATCTATATAAATACGTCAAACGTTCCCCAAAATAAGCAGGTTAAATGCGGCCAGTAAATGCGCAACAGGCAAAGTTCCTCAACTTAAACTATTCTCAATAAGGTCCCTGCAATCAATCTCGGCAGCGAAAGAGAGACGAACAGAAAGAGCAGCATTTCTTAATAAAAAAACTGCGCGCTCTCCAATCCCAGCCGTCGAGTGATAGAGTGGTAGGAAAGGCCAGACGTCTGAGAAGGATTGCGTCAATAAGATATTTTGTGCAATTACTCCTCCGGCCTTCTTAACCTATATAAGAAACTCGGCTTGAAATAATGGAAAGACGAGGAGAGGAGGCCGGAGGGGGGAGAACTGCAATAAGAAAGAAGCTGCTCTCGATATTTCCGGCCGATATGGATCTCGCAATCTATTCCGCCAGTCATCGAATCTACGAGCGCGACTAGCGACGCAGTTGCCAGAAGAAATCCTCCTCCGGTCGTCGACGAAAAACCCATTGAGGAGCGATTCTCCTTCCGAACTGCTGGAACTTCTGTCCTCTCTCTCTCTCTCTCTCTCTCTCTCTCTCTCTCTCTCTCTCTCTCTCTCTCTCTCTCTCCGTTTCAATTTCATCCGCTAGGCGTCTGCCAGATAATCTTTCCCTCGCGATGGATGCATTTTCCATCATAGGGAAAGTTCACGGCGTAGGCGTCTCTTTTAAGCGACGACTTCTTGCTCATCGGTCCCCGTTAAGCGTCTCTCTCTCTCTCTCTCTCTCTCTCTCTCTCAAGTTCGAGGCGGTCGAGATTAATGGGCAAAGTTCAGTCCCTCGCTTGATTCGGCTTTACTTAACTTACGGCCGCGCCGGAGGCTCTCTGTAAAGCGCAGTAACGTCTTTAGTCGATCGCTTTGCTCGCGAGAGGCGTCGGACACGAGCGCGAGAGCTCCATTTTCGAGACTTTCACACCGGCCCCCCTCCCCCTCCGCCCTCTCGCCACTTCCGTCACTGAAGCGGCGATCATGGTAAACACTTTAACGCGATTATTGCACTCGGTAAAGAGCGCTGCCGGATCCCGTTCGCAAGTGCTATTCGATTTTATGCGCTGTTCGTGTGTGCGCGCGACGCTGCGAATTTTAATGGATTTTCGAGCTTTTTGATGGGTTTGTCGCAGCCAGTTGGGGTAATTGTCGGAGTTCTAATTGCTCTATAGTGTAAAAAGGGAACAATTATTTCTGCCTCTCATTTTCTTTTATTAATTATTCAGTTTGTTCATAATATGAAATGCAATTATTGATTGAGAGTTTTTTTATTTTTTTTGAAAGAAAACTGGCAATGTTTTTTAATGTAATATTTTTTGACTGTTTACTGATACTTGAAAAGATGCAGTAGATAAATACGCGGTATAGTCAGACATGTTTCAAATTTACACATATACATGTTTAGTTCGTGACACTCGGCCGATTTTTATTTTACGTTTTTCGGCGTTTGTCTCTCGTTAACCTGAATTTTATTTGAAAAAAATCTGACTGTAAACAATCTCTAAGCCCTTTTTCATTTTTCAAATTGCATTTTTTTAAATGTGACTATAACGTATAGAAGGTAGAATGATTTTTTTTTGTTTTTTTTTTTTAATTAAAAAACCTTATGCCGTTTTTCCACAATTTAAGTCAGCTTTCTATAAAATAGGTTAAAAGTATTTTCAATTTTTAATCAAGAACGTCAGTTAAAAGTACGTCAATGAAAAAGCAAAAGCAAAGGAAAACGCAAAAGCTTTATTCATATACCGAACACGTTTATATTTTATTTTAACTAAATCACCAGTAGTATTAGAACGGATAATGGACTACTCTAAAGATATGTGACACTATCTTTGGTATGGAATTGCGATGAAAATGATGTTTTCTGAACGTCTTATATAATGGCCCCTCTTAATGATTATGCTTTATTCCAGGAGCTTCTGCGGGGAGTGTAGAGATCAAATTTTCATATTATCTCCATGAGAAAGATAACACGTATTTTAAGAGCAGTATCGCCTTATTAACTCTCCAGGCAGTTCATTCAAATTTGAAAGTAGCTCTTATTTTTAACTACATAAAGTAAATCGCTGCAAAAAGTCTCTTTAAATAATCAACGTAAAATCCGTCATTGTAATAAAAACGTGTAAACGACAAGGTTGAAAAACTGGAAACTAGAAGAGAATTTTCGAAAAAGCTGCCCCCGAGCAAAAGCGATACAAAAAGCCACGTAATATTCCGTTTTATGTACGCACTCCCCTTCCGTAGGTAAGCCCGAGCAATTTTCTGAGGAAAAGCACTCGTAACTTCCGTTAAATTTTCAAAATACGAAATTTCAGCCGTAACGACGCTTTACTCTCTAATTCCTCCATTGTTTCCGTCGCGACTCAAACGCATTTTCCTCCTCCCCCCTGGGATCTCCGTCTCTGAAATCCAAAAAAGCTGAGAAACAAGTTGTGCAAAGCGAAACTGGTAATATCCGCTCAAGAAAAAGGGAGAAGTCGAGCCGATCTGTCCGAGGGATGAAAATTCTCCACGTGCTTTCGCTTTTTTCTCCCGGCCTTTTTTACTCGTGATATACTCGCCAGCGCACAACACTCCTCCTCTCTTCCTTTTCTCGTTTTCATCTTATTTTATGTCTCTCTCTCTCTCTCTCTCTCTTGATCTCGCTCTCTCACGGAATAGCAAAAGCTTTACTTGCTTTCAGCTGTGCTCCGCTGCAGCTAATGAGGCCCGGTTATAGCGTGTCTGCGCGTTTATGTGTTCGCGTGTGTGTGAGTGTGGGCGGGTCTGCTGTCGTGCTGTTCTGTACTCCTTTTTTCACGAGTGCGAGAGTCGAAAATAAAAGAGCGACGCGCCCCGCCGGATATAAATAGTTAAAATGAAGCTATTTGTTTATTCGACGTTTGCGATCGGTTCTTACAGGCTACGCTACCTTTACTTAATGTAATTGGGAGAAACTGTTTTTGGAAAACATATTGCACTTTTAATGCACTAAAATGTCTGTTGAGAAAATGTGAAGTAGCGTTTTAAAATGAAGTTGTTTCGCTTTAAAGCCAAGTCAAAGTCTACGGACGAGTAAAAGTTTTAATATTTTTAAGTGCTCTTTTTTTGAAGTTAAACAATCGACGGATATCAGACTCATTGTGATATTTTCCTAATTATTTAATACTGATTCATCATCAATTCTTTTATTATTAAATGAAATAAGCAATTAATTTATTCTGTGAGAAAAATTATATGTATAATGAGAATGTATATATTTTTTTTTTTTTTTAAATTGCTTGTATAATGAATAAAAACTATTACTCTTCATCTCATACGAAAATATTTGTTTCTTAATTCGTTTGTAAAATTATCAAAAACTCTGTTTAATTAGATAAACGGCGATTGAGATTAAAATGCTAGATACTCTCCAAATATCCACCATAAATGAATAATTCAAAAGCTCGTTCGAAAAGTTCTTCACACTCACGAGCACCGAATTATAGCACTTTAATTTTCGCATAAACTTTCAGCAGGTGGATTAACACATAAAGCCACTTGTACACTCAAAGTTTACGGGCGAAAACGCAGTACAACGTTTATAATACGAAGCGAATCTCACGAAAACTAATTTAGTTTCCTTTTCCTTCCTCCGTCGCTCATTCCTGCCCGGGAAATGCGCGACGCTCCTCGTTTAAAAACTCAGCCATTTCCCAGCCTGGCAAGACAGTTGTCGGACAGGAAAAACTTAATCAAACAAGGACAGCACTTAATTTTTCCCCCCGAGAAGCCGAGAGGCGTCTCATTAGCAGAGAGTTCCGAGAATCGGCCGGCACTTGAGATGTTCGAGATTGATTACCGCCCGAGTCGATGATTGATCGATTCTTTCTTTATCTTTTCTTTGGCGAGAGATGCGTGTTTGCCGAGTAATTGAATTCCGCGTCGGGGAAACGCAATTTCCCGTTTTTTTTTCCCAAAGGAGACGACTCTCTCCGTGTACATAGACGAGGCGGCTGTATAAGCAAAATTAATCGATCCCGAGGAGGGAGATAGAGCTAATTGTTTTGCCAAGTTTGAGAAAAGCTCTACAAGTCGGTAAACTCGCGAAGGAACCAACACCGCCGCCGCCGCCGCGACGATTAATTAATTTCCCTTTGGCAAATTTTGCCCCCTGACGATAATTGATTGTTGCGCTTTTTAATTTTAAACTGAGCTCGCGGCTATTAAAACTTCGTTTCAAGACATTTTAAGTCAATTTAGGCCGGAAGCTTGGAGGGAAATTTTGAGTTTCGGGGTAATAGCTTGTGCAATGAAAATTAATTAATTGCGGTTGTGCGTCGGCGCACCAGATATTTTTGAATGCATGCAGTTGGTAATAACGCTAACCTTCCAATTAGATTTTTTTTCAATTCTTTCTTCATTAGTAAGAACTCGCCTTACGACAGACTAATAAGTCTGAAGGAAGTAAATTTTCCAATGAACTTGCACACACCCTCGCAACTGAATTGCCGCTAACGACGCGTAGCCCGGAAGAATAATCTGAAATCAATCGAAAAAGCAGCGCGATTCTCTTAATTACCGCTCTTCCGCGCCAAGCGTCACTCGGCGCGCCCCGAAGCTCAGCTTCATTCGTCGGCAACTTTAACGAGCACAGTCGAAAAAGCAGCCATTCTTCATCGAGCTAATAAGCGCGACCTCGGAAGGCTCCCAATTTCCATGCCCCGAGGAAGAGAGGACAGTAGCTGTTTACGTGCGCGTGTCGCCGCAAAAATGCTGGCGTAATGAGTGCGGAGTTACGTCCGGAGGCCTCCGCTTGAGACATCGATTTATAGGAGAGCGGGAGACAGCTGGGCTTCATTTGTTTAACGGGGAAGGAGAACGTGAAAGGATTCGGAGCCCGAGGACTAAAGTATTTTCGTTGAGGCTGAGTGCCTCGAGTGCTTGATTATGCAACATGACGCGTGTCAATTAGGGGGGGGATTGATTGGGTAGAGAGGCGAGGAGGGCGCGACGAATGAATTAGTGTTGAGTGCAGTGTATTATGATGTAATATGTAATTAATTTTGCCTCATTAAGGGACGTGTTGACCTTGACCTTTGACAAGGCAAAACGTGTTCTCTTTATACTTATTGTGGTTGGGATTATTTTTCTTTCGCGTCAATCATAAATTAAAGAATTGTACGGAAAATGCTGTTTCAGTTCATGCACTCATTGAATTTATTCGTAATTATCGACACTGCAATTTTCCAATTATTTACAATAATGTTAATGCTAGTAAAAATACTAAGCTGAGCTTCCTAAACTCTAAAACATATATGATTTATAGTCAACTACTAAAAAAATCGATTAGAACAGATTAACTCCTCGCGACTAACGTCAACCTAAAACTACACGACGAACCAACTCTAAACAACTCCACATTGAAATTCTTAATACCCCCGGCCCTTAACCTTTTACGGCAATACTTTTTTCTAAAATAAAAAAAAGCACCGCAACAACGCGAATAACGCACTGAAAAGCGCGTGCACGTTTAACGAAAAAAAAAGAAAGGAAGCTCGGGGGTGCGGCGTCGGTGGCGCGAGGCAACAACAAGAATTCAAAAGCTTTTGATTGCGGCCATAAAAAAATGGCACGACGAGAGCTGAGTTTGCGCGCAAAAATGCGCGGCCGTTTCGCGCTGCGCCTCCGTATGTGGAATTTGCATGTCATTGGCGTAAAACGGCTCGTAAAGGAGAGGCGAAAGAAACAAACAAACGAAGGCGCTGCGTATCCCTCTCGTCCAGGCGAGATGGCGGCGGGGAAGAAAGAAGAAATCGCGAAGGCATCGGTACGAATGAATAACTTACACAAATGAGCAGTATGAATTTTAATTTATTCAAATGGGGGGACGCGGGAGACAGGGGGTTAGAGACGGCGGTAATTAAACGCGAGACGAAAGAAAAATGTAAAAGCAGAGAAGAAAAACAAATTTCCTTCGCCTTTACCCCCGCGCCTTTCTGTCTCTCTTTTTCCCCAGGAGGAATATTTCCTTTTCTGTTGTTTCTTGCCACGCGCGCTTCTTGAACGGCCCTTTCTTGCTCCGTTGTATTTTATTTTTAGCGCCGGGCTACGGAGCGCGGTCCTGCATTAAATTTTTAATTAGAAAAACAGTTTTAATTTGTTAAATAATCGCTCCTGCCGGAGGGAGGCACGTTTCTGCATGTTTCAGGAGTTCCAGATAAGGCCGCGCCAATTCGGGCTTTTTTTTTTTACTCGCGCCTACCGTGGACTTTTATTGGACGAATTAATTTGGAGTTAGTAAAAATTTAGGGGACGATGTGAACGGCAAACGGAATAAGAATTTATTTTCAGAAGAATTTTATAACTTACGAATATACAACGGAATGGAAGAATTAAATTTGGATTTCTAAATAGAACGCAGGTTTGAATGTGTTTCCAGTTTTTTTTTTCAATTTTTTTAAGCAATTGAAGTCTACGTGTCTGATTATAATGAGGCTCCGAGCAGAGTAATTTTAAAACTGAGAGTTTTTCTCTAAAACTGGTACTTTTAAGATACTGATCTGAAAATTTTTACGTATGCATTTATATGGTACGATAAACTGACGCAGCTATTTTATTCAACATGGAATGATTGTAAGAGCATTAACTCTTTCTGTAAAGATTTTTTTTTAGTAAATCTGTAAAGTTAAAATAAATCAATTTTTTTTAATTTTCGTGACAAACTGCATTTACATCTGGCAATCTGAAGTGCCTTTAAAAGTAATTTTCGAATAAAATGAGATAGAATGCCGTTAAATGAAAAATGGTTAAAAATTTTTTCACATTATTGAGTAAATTTTTTAGCTGTTCATAGAATTAATATATGTAATAAAGTTTATTTTTAGTATCAGAAGTTCAAAAGTTCCTTTTAAGATATTTTTATAGTACCATATTTTTTAATCAATATCAAAGAAAATTATTTACTTAAATTTAAGCGTTAAATATCATTTTTAAATTCTGGTATGAATTAAAAATTATCAGGAAACCTTTGAAGTTATTTTCAAGTATAAACAAGTACACTCGAAAGTTAAGTGTATAAGGTCAAAACTAATTTTTCCGCTTACTTCGCGTGATCAAAAATAGTTATTAAAACCTAAACTAACTTAAAAGATGCTTTTCAAATACCAAAATGCTTTTTTTCAAATAGATTCTATTAAATAGTCAAAACCAATGCAAAAAAAGAGTTTTATCGATACACTGTTTCCGAAATTACTATTCTGAAAAAACGATTTACTGCTTAAAAACCTAATTCCCATCAGGCATTAAAAGGAAGCCAATCCCAAAAATGAATTTCCCAAATGCTCATAGACAAGGCCACGCCTCGGAAAGCAGTAAAACCCCGATGCACTCCTTAGCTTTCCTTAATGAAAGCGAGGAGACAATCGTCTCGAGTTAACGGTATTTGAAAATTACGGCTCTCCAGCTTGGAAAAGCGCCGCTTCCTTAACTCTCTTCGGCGCACGCAATTTCAGAGTGGCGTCTTATTTAGCTGGATTTCCTCAACGAAGCAGCAGCGGCGGCGGTGGCGGCAGCAGCAGCAGCAGGTGAAGCTACGTACATATTTGCGCTCCCTTACGTGTGTCTGTGTGTCTGCGAGGGTCGACGTCGCCTCTCCTTTGGCTGGGTAGCTTATGTATATACGATTTAAGAGCGGAGCGAGCACAGCTTCCTCTCTTATTTCATCGTTAAACCGCAGCGCGGCACGAACGAGAGGCGCTTAAACGGACGCGACGGTCCGCGGGACTTTGTGATTTTAGGGAGTTTGCTGTTTTCCGGACGAATTAAACGAAAATAGCTTTGTTTGGATATTGTTGTGGCTCGCTGCCTTTTTTTTTAGGCGATTTTTTTTGCGGGGCCGAGTTTTTTCGGGCTTTTTGTTTTCCCCGCGCGGTTTTGCGCGAAAGAAAATAAATAGAAGCGATCGATCTTTTAAGAGACATTACTGACGATACCGATTCCGATCGATATTCTATGAATATTTTAATTTTTAAAGTCACCGGTCAATATTTATTCGAGCGTATTTAGAATTTATTTTCGTTTACAAACTAGCATTTTAGAATAATTACTTTGAAGGGTAAATTTAATAAAACGAAATATTCCTTTGGTTTGTTTGTACAACTGCTTTCTATTTATTTTTAAAATTTGCTTGTCCGTAATTACATTCTCGAGAAAATATAATTCCAGCTTCTCAAAATTAAATGCAACCGTAATTATGCGATGTACGGCGCTACATTGCTTTATAAGATCATAATTTTGTTTTAATCTCGTTAAGTCGGATTTAATATCGTTAAAATTGTAAAGTCTCAACTGCGCTTAAATTTTATTAGGTACTTGAGCTGTGCGCAATTAGACTTTTGAAGATTTAAGCTTTCATCAATACACTACGTATTTCATAATAATTAAATACTTTAGTAAAGAAATGCAAAAATGAAAATTTTATAATATTTACTGTTATTTTCGTCATCGCCGCGATATTGTCAATTGATTTGCACGGATAACAGAAATCAAAATTGCGAACAGCTAAAATTCATTCGATTGAATACTTGTATACAATGGATAGCGCTGTTTGGCTCAGGAGGTAAAGTTCTTGCCTTCCGAGTTCGAATCCCCGTCAGTCCAAAATTTTCGGAGGCATTTTTAAAGAAATGTCGGCCAGATTTTTCGATGATGGAGGTGGAGCTCATACCAGTCTATTTTCGATCGGTAAGAGTGAAGGGAATTGATTCGAACTCCGAACTCAAAGACCCTATAGTCCCTACCGATCCAAACAAGTACCACTGGGATAAATAAAAAAACTCATGAAGTTGTTTATTACCCACACAGCATTGTACTAAATCTGGTTCGTTTTTCCACCAATAGCAAAAAATACAGCATTTAGCCATATTTTGCGGATTTAAATGCATAAATCTAGAATGCATGTCTGACAATTAAAACTTTAGTAAAGAAAAAAATTAAACTCTAAAACTTGAAAAACTATCTGCATCCTAAAATTTCAGATTTACATAATCCTCTTTTAAGAGCACGCAAAGTTCCCTCTGAAAAAAAGCCGCCTTAATTTGACTGAAATTCTCGCGTCTTATCACGAACCGTCCGCAAAAAAGTATAACTTACACCGAAAGCCCCCGCAACCC
>UCOL01003186.1:0-20458 GCA_900474335.1 Ormyrus nitidulus | reverse complement strand
AAAGGGGGGAGCCGATTTTACAGCGGCGGCGGCGGCGGCAAAATCTTTTTATAATATAGAGAGAAATGCAACAAATTGACGGTAGACTGGGGAGAAATTATATTATCTTCTTCTCTGAAACAATTTTAAAACAAGAAATCAATATCAAAAAGTTATAATTAATCTACAACAATTTCCAAATAAATTAAAAGGTACTTCTTATCTGCAATGCTTTAACGATTTTTTTTTTATTAGATATAACTTAACTTGGCAAAGTCTTTATTTCAATCGAAAAAAGTTGGAACCTTTTCTAGGTCAAACAACTTCATCGCAATACTTTTTGCACGTGACAATTAAGCTTCAAATTAAAAAAATGTTCCCACAATTATAATACCTGATATACATATACAGCTTCTTGTAAAATGCAAAAGCGTAATGGCAAAGAAACTGGATTTCAAGCCTCATTAAAAACTTTTATTACTTCTCGTATAAATACAACGTCCACTATCACCCACTTCATAAACAAACAACAAAAAGCTGAAACCAGGAAGCTTCCTCGTCGCAGTTCACCTTTTTGCAGCTTCCAGCTCCCTATGCAGAGTCAGGCTGTGGAAACCGAGGCCCAGATAAAGGCTCTTCCGAACGAAGGAGAGTCAAGGCTCCTGCGTTTCCATAGCCGGAAAGGAAACGTCGTGGGTAGGCTCGGCTATCCTTGCAGCTGCCGTCTTGCACAAAAGAAGCCCGCTCTTGCAGCTGTCGTTAACCGTGTGTATGTGTGTGTAAGCTGTGCGTAAGAATGTAAAGTCTATACGAGATTAAAAGAATGAGGGACAGTTTTCCTAGAATGATAATCGCTTTTTATTATTATTATTATATTATCAGGATTCAATAGATGCAAGGTAGGTCTGTTTGGAGACTTCGAGAGCAGAATCAACACCTCAGTTGTCGAAGGAGAAATTTCATATCTACGGCGAATTGCGTCACTTGCTACAGTAATTGTTTCTGAAAAAACTAGATCAGTGCAGGGACAGTATTCGAGCACATAAATTGATAAATTGGGGTCGAAAATTGTTACGAACTGCATTGAAACTTTGGCGTTACCGTTCTGGGTTTACGTGCGACTATATAAATTAAGAGGCAATGAATAAGTGTACTTTAAAGTTCGATAGTCAATGTAATGGCCACCTTGTCTATTTTAGCAAGCCAATCAGTTAACATTTTACAGTGAAGATTTAAAGTTTGATATAAACGAGTTTTTAATAATTTTAAGAAGAAAGTTAAAAAGAAATTCCGGAAAATTCTATGTACGAATGAAAATTTCATAAAGCCACGTAGCTATAAGTATCAACGCTTATTTAGCGAACGTGCTTTATAAGCATGTAAATTAAGCGACATTGTGCATATATCTATAGATCCGTTATTATCGTATTCGAATTCACGCTGCAATAACAAGTGCGCCTTTTTTGTATTTTTTATTTATTTTTTTTTTTTTTTTTTTTTTTGGTTTTATTAAATCCATTGCACAATTCTTGTAATTCAATTTATTTTCAAACCCTTCCGTATAGACCCTAAGTTCAGTTTTCAAACAAAACGGTGTCAATATCCGAACTTCCCATCTGACATTAAACGGACACGTGTCTTCAGTACTATCGGTCGCTGCTTATAACGTCAGCGAGCGCTGATTCACGCGAGGCAAGTCGCACGACAGCCGATTTTGCTTTTCCTCCAGCATTACATTCGCAACGGCGCCCGACATCTTTCCATATAATTTAGTTTACTTGCACGCCATGGATGGCGGCCGGCAAGCAATGCCGCTGCTTCAGAGTTGTGCGTGCGCGATTTCCTGCGTGACGTTTTTTCGCGATGAAAGGAAAGTTTTTTAAACAATGATCAGTTATCGCTGCGCGTAATTATGCGAGCAGATCGATATTGAGGCGAGACATTGTTGCTGATCTGATATGCTTTTTTCATTTATTTCTTTTGGAAGTTGTTGAAAATACAGTTTATAATAAATGGGATTGCATTTTTTCAATTAGAAAATTATAATCTATGTATATCTATTTTGTAAGTTTAATAGATTCTTATTTTCTGCCGGGGATTAACAATCGATATTGTTTCTAGAATTTTCTAGAATTTTCTAGAATTTACTGGAGCTAAAAAACAGATTATTACATGAATTAATAATAGAATTTAAAATAAATATTAACTTGCGTTTTATTACATTAAATTGCAGCCTTACGAAATAAAGCTGTGAGAAATTTGATTTTCTTTGTACTGTCTTTTACACCACGAGCGTCCTTTGAACACGTCAGGGTGACCGTTGAGCATGTTTCTGAAATATAAATGACACTCTAATTAAAGTTTACGTAAAGGCGAATTTTGGAATTTATCACAAAAATTTGGAAAAGATAGACTTTTATGATACACTCTAAAACTTATCAAAAGATATTTCATTGTAAAATGAAAATCAGTGAATCGAATAAAAGAACAAGACGAAATTTGCATCGTCATTGTATCCCAGACTTGAAAAAACACCATCGAATAGCAGACGATAGTCATCTTATAAATCAAAAATCCCATTAAAGTATCGAAGGACATTCGCAGAAGTCCAAGGAAATTGAAACTATAAACCGTCTGCATTGTCCATCTCCTCGCACGCCTCATCTTTCCTCCGCTCTTACCTCTTTCCCGCGTTCTGCAAAGCGTTGTAACAAGAGTCTTGCGCACATGGCGCGACCGTTCCAGAAAGGAGCTGGATCTTTCTCCGCGTTTCCTTCACTTCCGCTCATACGAGAGCATTTTTTCTATCACTCTTCATCTTGTACATAACAATCATACCGCTTCTCAGTTAAAAACAAGTCTTGTTCCAGAAATTTTCGAGTTTTCTGACTGTTTTTTGCGAAAATACAAGGCTGACGGTCGAGTTCGATGTACTCGCGGTCGCGATATTGACTCACGCCGTGCAGCTTCAGGCGGCCAATGAGGTAGCCGCAGCGAAAGAAGAGCGTCACTGATTGGAAGCCGCGACCGTTGGCGCTCCGCAAGAACGTTCCAGAAGCGTCATGGGGGGGGAGTATTATAAGAGGTGCACAGCCTGCCGCGCCTCACTCACGTTGCGAATCGTAAACGGAAAACTTCTTCGTGACTGCTGAATACACTCATTGTTCACGCGTCAAATACTAAAAGGTACTTAGTCATTTATTTAAGTAGGGGTTTTGCTTTTTTAGGATTTGAATTTAAATTTAAGTGATTTTGAAAAAAAGTTGGTTTTTTGGAAGAAAATATTAGATTTTTTAAGAGGTGCGTGGGACGGTAGACATTTTTGTGCATCATCCTGGAAATCGATGCGCTGATAAATAGGGTTTTGAATTAACTTTAGAATTATTCAAATTGCGAGGATAAAAGTTGAGGATCGTAAATTCGAGAGTTTGATTTTATGTATGTACATGTACATATGCAAAACTTAATGCGGCAAGGATAAGCATTATGAGGCGGACTAAATCGATAAGTTTTGTAAAGAGGTGGGAGAAGTAATAGCGAAGCACGAGGCGAGGAAACTAACGGATTTTGATTTTGCAGGAAGGAAACATGGCCAAAGCACCTGCAGTAGGTATCGATCTCGGCACGACGTACTCCTGCGTCGGAGTCTTCCAACATGGAAAGGTCGAAATCATCGCCAATGACCAGGGTAACCGCACGACGCCGAGTTACGTGGCTTTCACGGACACCGAGCGTCTTATTGGAGATGCCGCCAAGAACCAGGTCGCGATGAACCCCAACAATACCATCTTTGGTAATTAGTCGCCATTTTCCTTTCCAACTTTTTCTAGCTAGACTTAAAAGCATTAATGTATGCTGATGATGTAGAAATTTATCGAGCAACGCTGATGAGTCATCGCATCGCAGGGGCTCGCACGAGCTTTTCCATTTTTAATAGACATGCCTTTGGGAGTCGCGCGATTATTTTGATAGAGTTCTCGAACTTTGATTCTCAATCCGATTAGTCTATTAATTAGTTTTAAGAGATGATAATTGGCTTTATTGAATTTTAAATTAAATCTTGTAGAATTGAAATCAAGATTTGTTTCATATTATAGTATTATAGTATTAATATTCATGAAAGATTTGATTCGTTTATAGATTTTGCTTTCCAGAGCAGTTTTTTCATGCTAATGATAGAGCATTGAAAATAAAACTTAAGATTTATGAATAATGTATTTTTTTTTTTTTTTAACTTTTTTGATTTGTAAAAATATTTAATTTTTTTTGTCCAAGAAATTTCCATTTTTTTGTAAATTTGTCATTAATTAATAATTTTGTTTTATAGATGCCAAACGTCTGATTGGTCGTCGCTTCGAAGACACAACTGTCCAAGCTGATATGAAGCACTGGCCCTTCACCGTTGTCAATGATGGTGGCAAGCCAAAGATTCAAGTCCAGTATAAAGGAGAAACGAAGACTTTCTTCCCTGAAGAAGTGAGCTCGATGGTTTTGGTAAAGATGAAGGAAACCGCTGAGGCTTACCTTGGTCAGACCGTCACCAATGCCGTCATCACCGTGCCCGCTTACTTCAACGACTCGCAGCGTCAGGCAACCAAGGACGCTGGTACCATCTCGGGCCTCAATGTACTTCGTATCATCAACGAGCCCACCGCCGCCGCCATCGCTTATGGTCTCGACAAGAAGGCCACAGGCGAACGCAACGTCCTTATTTTCGATCTTGGCGGCGGCACCTTTGATGTATCCATCCTGACCATTGAGGACGGTATCTTCGAAGTCAAGTCAACGGCCGGTGACACTCACTTAGGAGGAGAAGACTTCGACAACCGCATGGTTAACCACTTCGTTCAGGAGTTCAAGCGCAAGTACAAGAAGGACTTGACCGCTAACAAACGTGCCCTTCGTCGTCTGCGCACGAGCTGCGAACGCGCCAAGCGTACTCTATCCTCGTCCACCCAGGCCAGTATTGAGATCGATTCCCTCTATGAGGGTATTGATTTCTACACCTCCATCACCAGGGCACGTTTTGAAGAGCTCTGCGCTGACTTGTTCCGCGGCACTCTCGAGCCTGTTGAAAAGTCTCTTCGTGATGCCAAGATGGACAAGGCCCAGATCCACGACATCGTCCTCGTCGGTGGATCTACTCGTATTCCTAAGATCCAGAAGCTCCTCCAAGACTTCTTCAACGGTAAGGAGCTCAACAAGTCTATCAACCCCGATGAGGCTGTGGCTTATGGAGCTGCCGTTCAGGCCGCCATCTTGCACGGTGACAAATCTGAGGAAGTTCAAGACTTGCTGCTTCTTGACGTCACCCCCCTGTCTCTCGGTATTGAGACTGCTGGAGGTGTCATGACTGCTCTCATTAAGAGAAACACCACCATTCCAACCAAACAGACCCAGACCTTTACCACCTACGCCGACAACCAGCCTGGTGTGCTCATTCAAGTATGTATTTTACTTATTCCCATCTTCCTTTTTATGCTCTCCTTATATGAACAAATTCAGTTTAGCAACAAAAAGACTGCTTTTAAAATACTTATAAATAATTCAGAATTTAATGAATGAGTAAAAAATGTTTTTAAAATACTCATTAAAAAATTTTTTTTTTTTTTTTTTTTTACTAAATGTTCGAATTTGTTGACAATTAAAAAGATCACTTCCTTACATTATGTATCTAATGAACGATACTTTTCAGGTTTATGAGGGTGAACGTGCCATGACCAAGGATAACAACCTCCTTGGAAAGTTCGAGCTGAGCGGCATTCCACCCGCACCTCGTGGTGTTCCACAAATCGAGGTCACATTTGACATCGACGCCAACGGTATCCTTAACGTTTCTGCCGTCGACAAGTCGACTGGCAAGGAGAACAAGATCACCATCACCAACGATAAAGGACGTCTGAGCAAGGAAGACATTGAACGTATGGTTAATGAAGCCGAGAAGTACAGAAGCGAAGACGAAAAGCAGAAGGAGACCATTTCTGCCAAAAACGGGCTTGAATCTTACTGCTTCAACATGAAGAGTGCTGTTGAAGACGAGAAGACTAAGGACAAGATCAGTGCAAGCGATAAACAAACTGTCCTTGACAAATGCAACGAGATCATCAAGTGGCTCGACGCTAATCAGCTGGCTGACAAAGAAGAGTACGACCATAAACAGAAGGAACTCGAAGCTATCTGCAACCCCATTGTCACCAAAATGTACCAAGGCGCTGGTGGTGGCATGCCGGGTGGTATGCCAGGCGGTATGCCAGGTGGTTTCCCAGGCGCTGGTGCTGCAGGCGGTGGCGCTCCAAGTGGTACTACTGCTAGTGGTGGTCCCACCATTGAGGAAGTCGACTAAAAGTCACGCGCTCTAAAGACGATTATAAAAATAAGTTTTTAACATTAATTCTGGTTCAACTTTTTATTCCATAGATAAAAATACACAACATTATTCCAACAACATACCTGTCTTTTTATTGTTGATTACATTCCTACAACCCTTAATTTATTGATATTCTCAAATATAAATATACGTTTTTTCAAATTGACTGTATTTTTTATGTACTGTAGTTTTAAATAATAAAATAATTGATTGTAAAAGTTGACCTTGTAATATGTAGCTATAAAATCGTTCATAGATTTTCATATATTTTGATTAATTCTAAAGATTTAGTTTATTAAATTTTAATATTAGGTTCGAGAACAAAATAAAGTCCATGCTTTGTAAAAATAAATTTTCATAATATTTGTTTTGTATAACTTTACGGGATGGCAAAGATAATATTTACCTATCGAGCGCTGGTGCGAATATTGTTTATAAAAAAGTTAAAAAAAAGTATGCATTCTCTAGCTTTTATCATTATTAAAGTCTGAACGAAATTTCAGACAGACTTTAATAATGATAAAAGTTAGGGAATGCATTCTTTTTTTCAGCTAATTATTCACTATTAATTTTTTTTTTAACAATATTCGCACCCGCGCTCGATAGGTAAATATTATCTTTGACAAAATTTCAAATGTAATAATTATTTTATGCTGTCATGTTAATAAGGGATATAAATAGGCTAGATTAAGTTAAAATTGAATATATTTTAAAAACTTAATTTTAAAATTGTTTAAAATATTCTTGGTAACAATTTAAGAAGTTCAGTTCCATCTATATTACTATTATTATTTTTCTCAGAAAAATAATCATTACAATCAGATAGAAAAAATTCTATTTTTTTTGTAAGTAGTAATTGTTTTTTAAATTTAATATCTAAAAAGTATAGTAATAATTATAAGAAAATGTATTATAATTTATTTTAAAAGAATTTGTGAATATATTACTGTTTCTGTAGTAACTAAGAAGACAACATTCTAAAGTGATTTGTTGAATAAGTACTTAAAAAAGTTGGCATATTAATAGTATTTTGCAAACTTTTTGACGATTTAACATTTCCTTGTAAATGTAAATGACCTGTGAGTAACCAATCCCACCTATAATTTACCCATTGATCTGCACCATGCTAACAACATGATAGAGCTTCTAGAAAGTAGTGTCAAGCGTTTGACTTGTTGAAATTGTTTGTCCAAGCGGGGAATAATGATAATGATTTAATGACTTTTTTCCCCGCTGTAAGCCTTAGACACCCTCGACTCCGACTCGTGCAGAACACCTCACCCTCGATAGAAATGGCTTACTTTCTCCCCTTATTGCACAATGTACTATACCATAAGTGTTAGATTTAGAGACCTTAAAATACATTGAATCTATTAAAAATAAATGTAGTTATTACGCATAAAAATTTAAATGATAAAAGGACACTTTAAATAAAAAAAATTACCATCGTTTCCTATATGTAAGCTCTTTTATCTACAATATTTTTTATGAACATAATGATGTTTATTTTATAATTAATGTAGTATAACTTTACAAATCATGAAAGGCCCTTCAATTTTGCATATGCACTGTAATAATTAAAAAAATTTAAGAAATTAAATTAAAATCTCTAAATATAAATTTAAAGCCAATTTTTTGTAAGAAAGAGGATTATTAAAAAACATTATTTTCAATTCTTGTGTAATTTCTTTATTTGCAATTTTTAAGTTGTTCGTTTGTTTACAACAAAATATTTCTTGAATTAAAATACGAGTATTAATCGCATTGTAATTAATAAATACAAGATATTAAAATAAAATTAGTGACGCGATATTTCTAGAAAAGCAAAAAAAAAACTACCATTAAGATGAAAAAATCTCATAACTAAGACGACCGAGCCATATTAGTTGCAAATAGTACAGTTGCTTTTCCTTTTTTCTTTTTCTTGCTACGAACTGCGTTGTTAGTAGAATTACTCACTTGACATAATTCAGATTGCTGTAAAGCTTGCGCTAACGCGTCTCCCAAGCTGCGATTGTAAGCAGGAGCGGCGTATTTTTCCATTTCTGAATCTGCGTTCGCGGGGTCTTCACTTTCGACAATTAAAGTATTAGACTTTTCTGTTACTGGAGTTTTCAAAGATGGCCAAGCTGGAGCCCTTTTTGTGCTACTATTTCGCAGCATTTGTGCAAATGAGGGACCGTGATCGGATGATGATGAACAAATACTAACATCTGGTAAAGCAGATGCTAGTTCCTCAAACGAACTCTCTGATGGACTACTTGCCAAACTTGAAGCTGCAGTATTGGAAGGCGATGACGTACTTATACTATAAATTAAAAATTATATTTATGAAACATTTGTACTTATGTAATAGTCAATACAATTTTAATTTATAATAATAATACTTACTCAAATATTTCAGGTTGAAATTGAGGAAAATGTTTTCGCGATTCAATGGAAACTTTAGGTGTTGGATATTTCCCCATTCGTTTATTTTCCTGTTCAGTTATTTTTTTTTCCCGCTTACGTTCGTCCCTTTCTCGACGTCTTCTAGTCCTTTTTCTCCGAGCTATTTGTTCTAAAAAAAAAAAAAAAAAAAAATGGAAGATATTACAACTATTAAACAATAACTGTTCAAAAAATTATCCAATTAACGAACCTTCAAAAGAAGCTAACACTTCTTCAGAGACAATTGGAGGTTGGAAATCTATTTCCACGATTTCAATTGGACTCGTCACTGGCAAATGAGACAAGTATCGCGTGCGATTTCTCCACTCAGCAGTTATGCTACCTACTTCTTTTTCAATTAGTTTGCCAGAAATCACACGAGGACTCTTTTCTAAACTTCCATACTGCATTTCTAACATCTGTACGTTCATTGCATGAAGGAACACGTTTTGACCGCCATCAGCTAAAATTCATTTTATAAAAATTAATATAATTATTAATTAACTTTTATAAGAATTTTGAAATAAAAGTATTCTAACGTACCTTGATAAAAGTAATAATAAATTTTTGGAGAAATCGGTAAAATTTCTGTGTCATTATAGGATATATTTAAGTTATTCTTTGAACAGTCAATTTTATTACAAGAATCGTTTTGTAATTTAAAGTTTTCTTTAACGACAGTTTCGTTTTCTTCTCTGTATAATATATTTTCTTGATTTTCTTTTAAATCGTCACTGGGAAGTTGTTCATTATCATTTTTAGATTGAGAAACAACCTATAAGTGAATAATTTAAATTTAGATTTGTAATGAGTCACATATATTGATGAAACTTACTTCTAATAAAATCTTCTCTCTAATTGTTAATTCTTCAAGAGCTTGCTCAATAAAAGGATGTTCAGATATATTTTCAGCTGGACTTTCTGATAATTGAAATTTAAGTTGAGCACGCTCCAATTCAATGATATCTATAATCTATTAAACATATTACAATAAATAAATGCATGACTTTTTTCAACTTGAATATTTTCGAAAAAAAAAAAAAAAAAAAAAAAAAAAACTTACATCACTATCGGTTGCCAAAAGTAGCTTTGAATAAATTTTTTGGCCAGTATTTGCAGAAACAGGTATAAATGATGGTGCCGAAATTTCAGTACCATCAACTGGTACAGCTAGTAATGAACCTTTTTCTCGACGCATTAAACGAAGAGTAATTTCATCTCCAACATTTAAAACATTTTCAGCAATAATTGCAACACTAAAATAAGTAGAAAAATAATTATTTCATAAAACAATTTTAAAGAATGATTAAATTTTAGAATATCTTTTTAAGAAATTTACCTCTTTAAATCAAGTTTACTGATGGTCTCATAGCAAATAGGACATTTGCTAGGTTTATCTGTGAGTTTCAGATAATGAAGAATGCATGACCAACAGTAAACATGACCACATTTGGTCATTTTGCCAGCTTTAGGAAGATCTAAGCAGATTGGACAAGATAGATAGTCAGAGGTATGAAATTGCTGTAAAATAAAAGCAATATTAAATAGAATTTTTATCATTAAGTATCTTTGTATATATAAAAATATTTTTGATTACTTACAATCTGTTGTATCAGGTTCCAGTCAACTAATTGATCTGGAAAGTTCAAGTATTCGGAGTAATCTCCTTTGGCAGTAACAACAAATTGGCAGCTATCAAATGAAATAAAAAATTATCTTGTAACACTCATTAGAAAACATTTATTATCTTTTAAATTATATCAGAAAACTTACTTTGCTTGTAAAAACTGTTCTTTGTTATACTTGTGTCGCTGAACAGCTGGAACCCAGCCATTGTATTTGGGGTTTCCGTAACCATTTCTTCTCCTATTATTCCATCCACTCTGAGCATCATGCGGCGTAAAGTGAAAATTTAGCAGATGATTCATATTCTGCTTTTTGCTACCAGATTTCATGACTGAGCCATGCTCAGCCGATTCATCTTCAACTACCTGAATGTGTAAAAATATTTAGAAATTTAAAATTTATAACTTCTTATATAAATCATAACTTAATAAGAAATTAAACATAATTTTATACCTGGGAATTCTCCTTTGTACCGCCATGATACTGTCCTTTAGGTTTCGGTCTCTTATCAAAATTTTTTGTTTTCTGTGCTTTGGACTTTCTTGATTGTTCATTTTTGGGACAACTGTTGGTGCTAGGTGGTTCACGTCTACGTGATGATTTTGGAAAAAGTTTAGAGCTAGTGACATCTGCAATATGAAAATCAGACACTAATTATTCAAACATTAATCTATATTCTACTTTTCAATATATATACATATAATTAATTTAAATTTTAATCATGTAATATAATTCTTGTTTATACAGGTTCACAATAATGTAGAAAAAGAATATTTGTAAAACTTTTATATTTATCTTACTTTTTAAAAGCTACTGCAATCAAATAGAAGTTATATTTTGGAAACAACAAAAATTGCGTGTCATTTGCTACAAATTTTAAACGTTTTAAAACAACTATAAATTCGAAAATAAAATTTAAATTAAAAAATGGAACTTTGACGTTACTACAATCAATTTTTTTTCCAGAATATCAGTTGCAAAATAAGTTGCAACACATTTACATCCAACATTCCTGCTTGCAAAGGACTCGAATTTGTTACTATTTTAAAGAAAACATTGATTAAACGTCGCGGATAACCGAAATCAAATAATTTCTTAATAAATTATCACACGGTCGTTAGAAATATTCGTCGTCATTGACACGGCGAACATTTAGCTCGCAACCAAAATAAATTGAACTCTCTCTCTCACCTTGACTCTTCTTTGCGTCAATAGATGTGCCCTTGGGGTTGGGCTGTTGATACTTGTTCTTCTTGTCCATTATAAGTAAAGTCGCGGTAGAATCCAGGGCCTCGAGGGCCGTTCTCGCAGTGAGTAGCGTAAGCAAGGTCGCAGGCGACGTTGAGGCGGCGATCCCCTCCGTATGGAGAAACGAAAACTTTCTGCAGACCCTTCATCTTCTTTCAATAAGCCATGTTCAGCTAACAGCAAGTCGAAGAAAAAGCAGCGTTGCCTTCCTGAGCTATCCGATGCAGTCAAGTGCCTGCGGCGGACTTAAAAATTGGACGATTTAGGCTCGGAAGTCGAGCTCTAACCGTCTGAGGCTTGAGGCTGCAGCTGCACCTCTCGACGACAGTCGAGAGAGAAGCGGTGCTCGAAGGGCCGTGGAGAGCTGCCTTCCGAAAGAGCTGCTCGTCGATACAGCCGAGCGACGAGGGCACGACGTGCGAAGCGCGCGGATTCTGCACCACGCGGAAAAGTTTGGCGGATCGCGATCTCGTCGCTGTGATGGCGACGAAAATAATGACGACTTGTCTCCAAGCCAGCCCCGGTCAACTTTCTAGCTCGTGACCGTTACGTTCACAGACTGGTCATGAACCATTGATATCTTTTTTAATTAAAAAATCTTAATGAAATTTTTATGATTTTGATAGATGACTTTTTAGTGGCAACGTTCTAAATTTAATATGAATAGCGAATGAATAAGAATTTAGGCCTAAAGGGTTAGTTTTTGCGCTTAGATGATTTTTTATGACCGTCATTTGCGTCCTTGAACACGACATGACACTCAGGAAGAGGAAGTTCAACTTACACAGATTAAGATTTAGACAAAATATAGGTAGAATCGATATACAAATATTCTTTGAAAGGCGGACATGATTGGTATGATTGTACGTACGTTCCAAATCTCCTCAAAAATAGAGTACGTTAATAATGATTAAAAGATTGTAGAATGTTTTTTTAGTAAAAGCTGCTACTAACACGTGTAATTTTTTGAGTGCTTATACATTTCGTAGCAATGATAATCGAGATAAAAGTTCAAGATAGTCGAAATACATTGGTATGCTCAATTGACTTTGCGGTAAATAATGGAGAAGAAAACAATAATTAAATTATGTATTATTGAAGTTCTGTGATAATGTTATTATAGAAGGTAAATTTAATAATCTTGTTATTGTCTGTTGGTAAATTAAATGGTATTTCTCTATAATTATAAAGATTGTTTTTTTTTTTTTTTGTTTCGTTTTATTTTTTTTATTCAGCGAAATTTTTGTTGTATATATATATGCATGATTATTAATTTTACTAAATAATAATTTACTTTTTAGGTGCATTAAATAAATTAGAAAATATGTTATTTATAAAGTTGCAATGTGTACTTTTAAGGGTATTTTTATTGATACCTATTATAGTTGCACTAGGTGAATATGCATTAAAATATTTTTATTATTGTCTAATAGCATTTAAAGATAAATGTAAAAATTTTTTTTTACAGACTCTTCAGACTTAGTGATAGTAATTTTAAGTCAAGAAGAAAGTTATAATGCCGCACAAGCTAATTTATTAGAATCTGATCTTAAAAAACAAGCAGAGGCAATGGATGTGGTAAAAAAGTGTTTTTCAATTTGATTAAATGAACTATAACATTTAAAAAAATTTTCTTTTGATAGGATCCACCTAAGATAGTATTATCACATAGATTAGATGTTTACGGAGCATGGACTTTTGTACCAATAATAGCTTATTTAAAAAGTGAAAATATCTTTGGTGATTGGTACATCTTTTGCAATGAAAATACAGTTATACGACTTGATAAACTGCTAAATGTATTAAAAAAATATGATGTGGACAATATTTATAAGGTAAGACAATGTTTTTTATGCTTAAAATGAATTATTCGCTTAAATTAGTAACATTTTTTCAGAATTTGTGGGTTGGACATGCTTTATATGACAAAGAACCTACCATCATTCATCACTATGCAGAACATTCCAAAAAATTTAAATATCCAAATTTATCTTCTGCATTTGGAATATCTAAACATCTTTTTAATAGGTATTCCAATCAAATATAAATACACCAATCATCAAATATTAATTAATAAAATAATGTATTTAAAAAAATTCTTTAATACTTCAGTTTAGCCAAAAGGGCTAGCGAGTTTTTAGCTAGTAATATAGATTTTTCCATTGATGCTTCTTATGAATTTTCAACATTTGTATTAAATGAAAGTAAAGGAGCTCGTTTGACTCATGTACCAGAGTTTTGTGTAGTTTCTAACGAAAACTGCGCTACTTATCCTAAACCATTTTATCCATGTGTAAGTTAATTGAAAAAGTAACAAGTGTACATCAGAATTGTTTATTAAATATTTAAATTTTATTGTTGCATTTCAGGCAAATCTACTTTCTAAACAAAATGCGTATGTTGCTGTAAAAACGTGCTCTAAATATCACATAGAAAGACTTGAAAAAATTCGGAAAACATGGACCAAACACGCTGAGAATATTGGATTTTATGCTGATCGATTAGGTAACTTAAACGATTATTTTAAGAACATTGAGTTTTTGAAAATTTCCCATTGAATATTTTACTTTGCAGATAACAGTTTACCTGATGGTATTATTGTTCCTAATACTGATCAAGGACATTGTGCCAAAACTTATTCAATTTTGCAACATGTTGCTCCGATTCTCGAAGAAAAAAATTTAGATTGGCTAATTATCACCGACGATGATACCATGCTAAGTTTAGCACGTTTACTGAAACTGTTAACATGCTATAATTCAGAAAATACCTTGGCTTTGGGTGAGCGGTATGGATATAGAACAACCAAAATTCATGGTTACGATTATTTGACGGGAGGTGCTGGAGTAGTATTATCTACTCCTCTTGTCCAGCAAATCATTAAACCTGGGGTATGCGAATGTCCCAGCGCCGTAACTCCCGATGATATGTTTCTTTTTGGTGTCTGTTTAGCCCATTTAGGAGTAAAAGTCACACATTCTCCATTTTTTCATCAAGTAATTGAAAATTAAAATCAATTCTACACGAATACGTAATTAGAATTATTTAATAACAAATACGTTTTGTTTGTAGGCAAGGCCTACAGATTATGCAACAGCTCTTTTAGCAGCTCAAGAACCAATTTCATTTCATAAATTCTGGATGATTGATCCAGAAGAGATTTATAATGAATGGTTTGAACAAGTTGATTCTAGTGTATTTTCAGCAGAAAAATCGAATCAGCATTCAGAGTTGTGAATTTGCAATCGTTTGTGATACGTAGAAAGCTTAAGGGTATGTCATTCCATTTTTAAAAATTTTTTTACTGACTGGAATTGAATTAATGAATGTATTAATATAATCAAAATAGTCACTTGACGCACATATCATAACTGTCGATATTAAAAACAAAAATGTTTTTAAATTTTTATAAATTTATAAATTTTAATATTTGTATATGTATTTAAAAGACAACAGATAAACTACAAACATTTCTATAAAAATTTTATAAAAAATAAACAACAAATACCACATTTGATTTGTATTAAAAATTACCCCATTGCACCATTTATCACATTTTGGATTTTAAGATTTCTTGCCACCACGTTGGTCGCTCAAAACACTGTGGATCTCTTCGAAATACTTCTTCTAAGTGTTTATATACCTAGAAAAAAGTTTGAAAAACGTTATTTCTAATTTTATAATTTTAAGTAGTTAAGTAAAATAAATCAAGCTTCGTACATTTCCATCTGACATTCCCAAGGGTGAGTTGATAACGAAATCAGGCGGTGCTAAAACGTCAACTAAAGATACGGCTTCATTTACTAGTTCCTTACATAATAAAATGATACCCTTGCGAATGAGAGCATCCATTTTTGAATTTGGCGCTGCAAATTCTCCCGCATAAAAGTCACCTAATTTTTTCTCAATATTCCATGCAGCATATAAGGAGCATAATTTATTCAGTACACGTCTTTCATTATCTTCGTAGTCTGGGCTATTATTGTTTTTTATAAATTCTTGTACTAAAGCATGCTGTAGTCAACAATTGTATTTATTAGGAATGTCATTTTGATTTTTTTAAATATTTTTAATTATAGTAATTATTTTGTCAACTTAAAGAAAAAAAGTTATTATTAATATACCTCTCCGTAAACTAAAGCCAATGTCCGAGCATTAAAAAGTTGTGACTCATTTCTCGCGACAAACTCACTGCTTCCGTTCCTCTTAAGGGATTGTACCAGTTCATAAGTTTTCCTTGTATAATAACATGTTAGCCACCTTAAGCATACAAGCAGATCTGAAAATATTTTATTTTTCCATTTACTATTTCACGTACATTTTTATTTTTTATTTTAAATGTATTCTTACTTTCTGGCCTTAAAGTTTCTTCCACCGTGCGACTATTAAATTTTAATTTTACAATACTATCAATATTATTTAAAAATGTTGCTGAATCAATAGGTGATAATATATTTTCGCCTTTAAGTATACTAGCGTATTGATTCAACAGCCAATTACTTGTTTGTTGTATAAGTACATTACTCTCTCCTTCGTAAGTGCAATTAGCGTCATGCTCTTGCCTTAGTGTACCTAATCGAGATGCTTTAAAAAAAGAGATTTGTTAATTTTGTTTTTAATTTAGTTAAAATCATAAAATCATTTGAAATTTTTTAGCCAATTACCTTTTAAGTATCCGTGTCCACCGCAAGATTCTCGACAATCTTGAATAGCATCGCGACCAGTCCATGCGCAAAGTGGTTTTGTCGCCGAGGATAATGCATGTATTTCCATACCCATTGCAGCCATTTCATGCTTGTTCTCTCCTGAAGCTAAATCATTTTGGAAATTGTGGAACGTACTTAAGAAATTCGTAGAAAATATCTTCATTGCATACGTAGCTGCTAAATGAGGTAGTAATCGTCCTTGCTAAAAATTAAATACAGAATTTAGTCAAATTAAACATCTTTTTTAATGTAAGAAGCTTACGCAGCCTTACTTGAACTTGGTACTCTATAACAGGCCACTCTTCATTAGGATTAGGTCCAAACTGTTTTCTCGATGCACAGTATCTAATAGCAATAGTAACAGCTAATGAAGCATATATCGAGCACATTGAAGCTATAGTAATTCTACCAGCAGATAAGGCACCTAGAGATGCTCCTACATTAAATAATTATTAGCGGCTTAGAAAGGTAATTACCTTTTTTCATATCTGATAAATTATGTTTTAAATAAATTCGGCCTTACCAAAACGTTTGCTTTGGTCTTTTACAGCAGTGACGTACTTTCCATCGGGTGTCACGTCCGCAGTTTTATTTAATAGGCTATTTCTAGGAATCGAGTAATGATTAAACATAACAAATCCATTGTCCACGCCATTGAGTGCAAGTTTTTCACCCAAATCACCAACAGTCACGCCTTTGGGGGGTAACATTGTGTCAGGTTCCCGAACCTTTACAATAAATGGATGAAGGCCGTGGTTGACATTATCCGGCGTTATCAGTTGTGCATAAACAATTGCGTGCGTTGCAGTTTTACCTGTAAACATTTACATACTCTAAGTTTATTTATAAATATTTCGATTTGTTCTTAAAAGTTTGTAAAGTGTACCTAAACCACCGACCCAGCATTTGGCTGCTTCAAAGTCAGGTGTATGGAGATCAAATGTTTGACTCCTTGGATCGTAAGTCGCTTGTGTTCGCATACCTTTTACGTTGGTACCGTGCGCGATTTCTGTTAAAGCGAAACATCCCGCAAACTATAAGTAATATTATGTTTAGTTTTTTAATAAATTTTTGGAAAAGATAGGGATTTTAATTTAAAACTATTTTCAGAAGACTGTACTTTTATCTAATCTAAGCAAAAATAAATAGAGCTAGCAAATGTACTCACTCTGTTTTCGGCCATGTCTTCTATGTATTTCAAATGATGTTCAGAACCTAGAGTTATTAGAACACTCGGTACCATTCCGTACATCACTCCCATTTTGATTGGCGCCGATGGATCGTAATAAAACAGATAGTTGAACCAAGCAGTCTTTCCGATTGGCTGTAAATATTTAATATTATTTAATTCTCTTGGATGATTCTAAAGAAACCCTTATTTATTTAGTTAATCGAGTCTTACAAGGATATCTTCGTTTATAACAGCATGAATTTGATCCATAGTTTTTTTCCTTGTTTCATCCAACGTCAATGTATGCGTTGGACGTTTGAAAGCTGGATGTTTCTCCATGAAATTCCATAACTTATACTGAAAAATCAAAAAACTTTAACAAAATAATAAATTTCAATTCAGATTAAAATTCAAATTAAAATTCAAGCCAGCTCAATTGCAGTTAAAACCTACTTTGTTTATTTCAAGTACGATTTATCAGCAAAGAGATAAGTTATATCTGTAGATCGTCGAATTAGGCTGCAGATAATATATAGATAATACCGGTTCAATAATACTGGCAAAAGAAGTGGATAAAAATTAATTCACATTAACATATGTAAATCATTTTCTTATATACGTCTCCTTGAATTAATCAAGAACGTTTAGAAAGTCACTATATGACTTTATATCGTCTACAATTAGATGATTTTTAAAAAATATAATTTGAATATTTCACTTTTTATCGCTTGAAAACAAATCAATAAATTACCTGAAATTCAACGCAATCTTCTCCTTCCAAGTGCAATTTCAACGATTTCCAGTCGAAGCTCGCCCTTTTCCGATAGGCGTCCAGTGGCCCTTTGGCCACGTCGCGTATAAAGTCCTTCATGATTGTAAGATTCCTCATATAAAACCTGCAACAACATCACGCGCAATAAAAAATCTTGAAACTTTTTCTTCGTACGCATTAAGGCCTTCGTATAAAAATCGTCGAATTATATTCATTCAATGAATTAATTAATTAGAATGCATCACTCTACGGCATATCACTGTTTTAAATGAAATTTTACGAAGAAATAGAAGGTTCAACTAGTTGCAGAAATCTGCACTAAGCAAATATATACCAATCTGACTATCAGTAGTCAGCACGTTGACCTTTGTCGTGATCTAAGTCTGAGTATACAATCGATCATTTGAATTTTTGTTTCTTTACCAAATGAATTTGTAATTGAAGAGCGACGCATGGAAGAGCTTCTGGATGCAATAGGCAAAGCTAACTGTCAGCGACTGCGTGTCCGCAAACGCTCAACGGGTTTATCTGCAAGTGTGCTGCGTCACGTCTTATTACACTTCTCGATCGACGAATCTTCTTTGCGACGGCCATTTCCCCCCTCCGAACCCGTCTAGGTAGTTAGCATAATTTTATATGCTTGTCCCATGGGCAATGAGCGAACTTTGCTTTTGCTGCCGCGATAATCTAAACAGATGTACTAATATTATAAATAGAATGAATAAATAGAAATTTAACATTTTAGTTTTATTCTTTTTTTTTTATAAAAAGTTATTTAAAGTTTAAATTGCAATTGTTTGAAACTCACTTAAAAAATGTTAACCGGTCTGTTGTGAACAGTTAAAATTACAAAAGATTTATTACGACCATTAAAAATATTATTGCAGTCACGTTTATAATTTTAAATGCCATGTAAGAAATTTTCCGGAAAATAGTTATCACATCTTTACATTATGTAAATTCTATTTTTAAATATATTCAGCTGCAATATAGAATTTATGTATTATCAAATAACTTTGATTTTCGCAAACATTGTTTGACAGAAAAACTTAATAAAAAATGCATCAGGTATTAGAAATTCCGCTTCTAATCGAATCTTCGTAAAAGGAGAAATTAATTAAATATGCTCAGACAATTCCAATGCAAATGAGGTCATAAAGAATGCAGAGCATTTTCAATAAAATATTGCTTGACCTGGAAGTTTAAGAACAGACTTTTTCGTACTGTGTGTCAGGACTGTAAATTTGTCTACGGAGATGTTCTCTTCATAGAAATGTATTTATCAAAAATTGGGATTCTACTATTAATCGGTTATGTATTCGCCGACACAACATCAAATGTAAAAAGGTTCATTTGCTTTTTATTAATCTCAATAAAATAAAATTTTAATTAGAAATAACATATTTTACTGTATTATGATTTAGATTATTTTATTCACCGACAAATAATCAATTAAAAACCTTGGTTGAACTGCTCATAGATGAAGTATCCGAAAGCAGTCAATGTATTGTTTCTTTGATGGACACTTATTATCGTAGAAAGATTGATATAAATCCAATAGATGATTATAATCTATTACCAATATATAGGGTGAGATATTTTTATTATTTATAAGCTTAAAGACAATTACAATAATTTCATAAGGAAGTTAAATGTCATTTGCAGGTTTTGATTAGAGAAAATGAAGAATTTTCTCCCCCAAGAAATCGTCTGCTTCATATCTTGAGAGAAAGCAAATATTTAGGATGTGATATTTATCTTATTTTAATGGCAAATGGATTCCAAGTTGCAAATTTTCTTCGATATGCAGAAGAGTTAGTATCTTATATGTTCAGATAATTCTGTTTGTTGATAATGATTTTTTCTCATGTTTAATTAATAATTTTTATTTTGATAAATTAACTGACGGATAAACGACAAGAATTTTCGTTGCACATAATGGCGAATAATAAAAGCCGCTATTGTTAAGCCGATATAGCTTATTTTAAAAATTATTTATCAAATTGTAAAATTATTAAAAATAACATTTCTAGAGAGCGTCTTATCAATACACAAGGAAAATTCTTGTTTGTATATGATTTTCGCATATTTCACGCCGAGATGCGCTACTTGTGGAACCGAATAATCAACGTGATCTTCATCCGTCGCTTCGTCGAGTT
>UCOL01003185.1:0-20440 GCA_900474335.1 Ormyrus nitidulus | reverse complement strand
AGGTGGGAGAGGGGGGGGGGGGGATTCGAAGAGAGCCGAGGACGACCGAGCCCCCTTTCGTATAGTCGCGCGATCACGAAGTTCAGGGACGGCCAAAGTCGGCCCCGGGCCCCTCGGACACTTGGGTTTTTTTATCTGCCTTCGCGATGCGTCGCGGGGCTATTTTCGTACGCAGCGAATCACTCGCTCGCTAACTTTCAACGTCCAACAGACGGGTTCGGACGTTGGACTTTGGCGGGGATTCGAATTTTTATGCCAGAGAACTGTGTGCCCTCGCGCGCTCGACTGGCGGGGAGAAAAACGCTCTTTGTAATCGACGCCCGTAGCGAGCTACGACTCGATTCAAATTCATAGGCGTTTACGGATAAGATTACGTAGGGTGCATTTATTGGAGGCGGAGAGTGGCACTGGGTGAAATTGGTTTAGTTATACGTTAGAAGGGCATTTCAAAATTTTAATTTTAAATTTTCTGCATCAGTTTTCTGTTTTAAGGTTTGAAGGTGGTATTTGTTTGAGAGAAAGTTTTTAAATTATTTTACGGCTTAGTTCCCCTCGAAATTCTGCATTACATTATTGATTTTCTATTCGAGCAATTTACACCTTTTGGGGATGCAGTCACTCGAGCCGCAGATCGTATGACTTACAAATGCTTCGAGTAAAATAATATTCTGCTCGTCTACAGCCTTAAAACGTAAAATTTTAATTTTCTAGTAATACTAAAATTTTTGTATCGTCGATAATGAATGAAATATATATATATTTTTTTTTTAAATTTATATAATTGGGTTCGATCAATTTATTGGGAGTTTAAAATATATTACTTAGTTTTGTTAAAGTTTTAGATTTAAACAGTGATAATGTTGTTTCACGTATTAGCTTTCGGTATTTTGAATAAGGCAGTAAATAACAAAGATAACGGATATAAAGTCAAACAAAAAATTTTACGTAAGTAGATGGAAGCTACAAGTCTGAACAATTGGCTTGAAAATTTCAAATGAGCCGCTGCAGCTTCAATGCACTAAATATAGGTCAACGGACAAGCTATACTGTTAATCAAAAGTGCGCGTCAGCGTTAGAACAAAGAACTTAATTTATCTAAGTGCGATAAGCCTGAATTTTCAGCAGCACTAATTATCGGACAATTAGTTTTAAACAATTATTGCGTGACTTAATCTCGAAAAAAGCTTACGTAACGAACTAATGGAGCTTCGCGATCACGCAAATTGTATATTTTCGACGAAGAGCTGGCCTTTTATCTGCAGTTCGCGTTTTTTTTAGATTTAACTAGTCATTTTAAACCTGAAATAACGTCGCATTAAAATTGTTGCATTGTTTTATGTTTAATTAACCCCCCAACGAAGTGTCCCTCCGTGCAAAAGAAACTAGTAAATGTAATTTAGCTGAATGTACTACAACAATTACAGTAAGCTAGCAGGGGGGAATACTCTGCGCGTATCCGAGGAAACAAAGAAACTACGAGAAGGGAGAGATGCAAGAAAGAGTGTAATGATGAAAAAGAGTCAGGGCCGTAATAAGACCTTGGCGGACCTATACGCTGGAAGTTCTTTCAGTGCGCGCGACGGCCGTTGATGCTGCTGTGAATCGTTGATAAGTGTGGCATCCGCGGAAAATAAGATCGCCAATCGGCGAAAATATATACATAAACGTTTGCCGCTGAAGATTCCGAAAGCAGATAGCGAATTTCGACATTGCTTTTCGGATTTTCTTTTGAATAAGCATAGAGAATAAAGTCCTGTAGGAATTTTGAGAAATATAAAATTTGCGCTAGTCGCTGGACTACGTTCAATTGTGCGCGAAAGTATGCATTTTAGGAAATAAATTTTAGGTCAAAATTGAGGCAATATTTCGGACTGTACGGATTCGGAAGTTGCGTGCAAGGCGCATGATTCACGAATTACGAGTCACCGAGACGAGACGTCGAAGGTAAAATAAAAAAACGTTCAATGATTCATTAATGAAATTAATTTACATGTGATCTAAAAACACACTTCTTCTATTTGCTTGTCGAATAAATGATGATTTAATTGAAGAATGTGATATTTATTACAGATCGAGATTCTGAATAATTTTACGCCAGCAATGCCCAGAACTTTTTTGTAATACACTTCTCGTGCATCATCAAAAGCATTATTATGTAACTGTTTTACAAAAAAAAATTTATGTAGCATAAGTATACGTTACAAAAACGCCTTAGTGCGCAGTAATTGGACTACTTTCTATGACCAAGCAGTTTATAATAAAGAAACGGAAACTTTATCACAGCTTGACAATTTTTAATAAGCTTCAATGATCAAAGAGGAGCTAATACTTGATAATTGACAAAAAGGTTCATGAAATCTGCTGACCCGAAAAAATTAATCAGCTGAAAAACTTTGATTAGGCAATCCGAAAAAATTTTCCCTTTTCACTAATAATTCCATCATAAAATCTGAAACATTAGCCATTCAATCGGAAAAATTTAGAGGTTAAAAGGAAATAACCTTAAGGCAATGTACTCTTAAGGCAAATAGAAAAAAACCTCCCAAAATGAATGATACACCAAACAGATAAAAAATCCATTCATCTTCGGCTGGGAAATTACTCGAAAAGGAGAGCGCAACGCCAAACTGATTTCGGCTATGGAAATTCCTCTTTCGCGACGATTCTCCGCCTCGATAAACGTTTCGCCGAGCGAGCGAATGACGTAAGAAGTACGTATCGAGCTATCTTTGAATTTTGCCTGTTCGAACATGTTGCGGCCGGTCGTGGCAATCGCACGTGATATAGCCGCCCGTGTCTTTTTAAAAATTATTTTTCTCGGCTAATCACTTCATTTTCGAGCACACTTTGCCCGAGATCATTCCCGGAATCCGGAAGCGCGTGTACTGACGAAAGTTTGCATCAGGCGAGCGAGTGACTTTCTTCGGCGCGGCCGAACTCGGCGTTGTGAACTTTTGGCAGTCAAAATTTAGTTGGTTTAAAATTTGATTCTCTTTTGAAACTTAAATTAATCGTTATTTATTGGCTGTAAAAAGTGTTTAAGTTTAGATGAAGGCTGTAAATTATAAACCGATACCGGCTACCGCATTATTACAATTGTAAATTATTAGCGAAAACCCGGGGTAAAAATTTAGGAGCGGGCCCTTCGAACGCGACACACCTGAGGCTGCAGCAGCACGCTTTACTCCATCAGGCATGATCGTGTAGCATACCGCCAGAAATGTCCATCGGCTAACTCGAGCTTTCGAGTTTTCGAAATTAAGATTACGATTTAAAATAGACGAGTCTGAAAGTTTTGGGGAGAATCTATAACGCAACTTACATGTACACAATTTGTGTCTAGACTTGTTTTAATTTTCAACCTCCTCCATCAATAGAAAATGATATAACTTTCTTGAAAACGTCGCGTTATTGTCACTATATGTCAATGATTAAATGGTTGTAATAATACAGTGGCGAGCGAGAGATCGTTAACCTAAAGCAAACTTACAGTATTTGATGGCACGTGTTTCCTTATGACCTTGCCTGAGTGAGATAATAAAGTTGAAGTTAAAAAAATTTCGAAGAAAGTTTTTTTCAGTAAGTACAAATAAATAAAAATTATTGCATTCTCTACAAGGCTATAAAATATTCTATTTGATATATTTTTTTTTAAATATTTTTAAAATACAATAATTAAATTCGATTTGCGGGAAGATTGAATTCACTGGAATATGAAGAAATTACTAATATAAAAATTGATTTTTTAAATTTATTAAAAAACTTGGGCAATTTTTTAAAACTTTTTTAATGAACATTTTAAGGAGTTTCTACGCTACTTATTTTCTAAAAGAGAAAATTTATTTTCCACACACAGGCACTAACTTTGTGAAATTCAGTATAGTTACACGCGAAATCGACACACAACGCAGTGAAAGTTTCCTATACACGTAAGACGTCCAAATCGGGCGCGACTCGTCTTCTTGAAAACATTTTTCTCATGTCTAGCCTACTTTTTTTTTACCGCTACTCAAACTTATATTATCCTGCTGATAATTCAAAGTTGTATCAACAAATGCGTTGTTAATGATTTTGGGCAAAACTTGATTATTCAGAAAAAATTTTACAATAATTTCACAATAATTAACAATTTTTTTTACTTTTCTAATTAACAATGTATTACGTTGAACGTTATCCAACGTCATGATATTATAATATTCTGAATTCAAATACATAACGACGTAGTTCATTTGTATGAAGTGATTACGAAACCTTATTATTAAGAAAGTCTTATTACAGTTTCATTACAATTATTAGTCACTCAGGATTTTATAAAAAAAATATTATTAACCACATCATTTATTAGGAAAACATATTTTAAAAAGCAGATTAATATTTGCAAGAATTACTTTGTGGAAAATTTTTTGTAATAGTTTTCATCTACAACATATTTAATCTCTTTTCTAAAATGGGATCGAAATAATGTCTTTTCATATAATACATTTTGCCGAAGATTGATAAATAATATTTCACAAATTAAATATATTAATTTAGATATAATTAGTATTTGTACCCCGCTTATTGAGTATAGATAAAAATTTAAATTTATAATTTTAAGTAACTTAAAAACCAAAAACTTGCTAAATATCATTAAAATTATTTTATAAAATCTGTTAAAGGTAAAGGGTACTTAATCGATAAGGTAGATACCTACTGAGATTTAAAAATTTGTACGATTCATTCATTTAAAAATTAGAATTATATATGAACAATTAAATATCTATTCAATTATTTTAGTTTTAATTTATAAAACATACTCTTTTTAAATCTACTTGATTGTTTCTTCACTTTATGAATAATCGATTTATATACTTCACCATCTAAACAGCGAGAAAAGTATCCTACTTTAAAAATCATAAAAAAATTTCGAAATTTTAACATTTACATTTCTGGTTGTTGTTTCAAAATGACCGATTACAACAATATACTAATGCCATATTAATTAAAAGCGTATTACAGAAAAGATTTCTTTGTCCACGATTGTCGATGCCTTTTAAATCGAGAGATAAAAAGTGTCATCATGCGTCGATCAATGTAAACAACTCTACATATCTGTCAAATTAACCTATCAATTTGCAAACCAAAAGATCGAACCTAACCTTTCTGACGACAGACATCAACAAACGCAGTTAATGATGCTCGCAACGAAATTCGATTAATGATAATCGCATAATGCGCAGTCCGACCTTCAAAGCGATCGATGCACAAAAAGCTGCAACTCATTAGGTTAAATCTCTTTTGCGTTGCGTGATGCTCATTGAACTTTATCTAGCGTGAGAATATAATAAACACGTCAACATCATTGTTTATTCAAGCATCATTGTTTACGACTTCAATGAAAATTTTCAGCAACCAAGTATTTACATGTTCGTTCATTGGCTTCTCGGTATTTTCCAAAGTTACTCCTAATTTCATTAACAATTTTATTAGCGTACTACTTAGCAACGTAATATTCACGAGCAACAATTAGACTGTTAATTACTGCTAGAGGCCTTGCCATTGACTTGTTACTAGGCGCGTCTAACAGGAGTCGAAAAGCGCTGCGTGCGATTTTCACAGGATTCTCCTCGGGACAATGGGATTTCGTCAGCTCCGCTACAGTCCAATGGTAAACACCGGTGGCTGCGCGATAGCAACACACGCATAAAGTATCAGCATCAGCGAACCTGTTAAACCAGCCAGCCAGTCAGCCTCTCGCGGACTGCACTCGAGACGCTCGCGCATGAAAAATCAATACGCGCAACAACAAAAACAACGGAGAGAGCGGCGAGTGTCCATTTCTGACAAAAACTGCAGAAGAGAGAGAAAGGAGAGAAGAGACGACGACAACAATGGATGCACCGATCGTAAACAATGCGACTGGGGGCATTTAAATGCTTAATTCTCATCGCTAACCTCAACTTTACATTTGCGAGAAATCTACGCTTCGCGAAAGATCGAGTCTATTTGTTTACAAGCGAAAAACAACCTTTGTACGACACTGTTTACCCGCGAGGAGACGCCGAGCAATTAGCGGAGGCCATTGAAAACAACCGTTAAATACAGGGCCTCCTTCGCGAAGCTCGAAGCTGCGCCTAGAAACCACATTAGCCAAAAACTATTCGCGATGCGAATCTACTTGGCGGTCGATGTCCGCGCGACGAAGAAAGAAAGAGAAGTTGGCTCTCGCTCTCGCGGCACAAAGGGAGTCGTAGGTGGGAGGGCGACGACGGCTACTACGCACTTTGTACGTGCGGAGAGCGAGCGTCAATAAATAAAGGCTCGACTCGCGCGAAATGGCACGTCGTCGGCTGCGTTCCTCTGCCCCTCTCGTTGCACCGGAGAGCTTAGCTCGGCTCGATATATACAGAAAGACAGAGGACAGACGTAGATAGGCTAGAATTTCAAGAGCGGGCATTACTCACCCGGATGCGTTCCGCCGAGGGATCTCACGCTAGACGTTCAACCAGTGCCTCTGTTGTTGTTGCTTCCCGGTGAATAGGGAAGGAAAAAAAAAGAAAAAGCGCGACGACGGCGAGAGAGCGACGTCCCGTCGATGGGGCCCTGAGACTCTCGCTCGCAGCGCGGGGCCGTGACTGGGCGCTGGACTCTAGTCTCCCTCTATAACCCTGTCTATCGCTCTCCTTCTCTCTTTTCATTCGCGAGCGTTTGTTTGACAGTTGCGAGTATTGTACCGTGGGTTTTGGATGGCAACTGCGCGGTGACGGTAATGCAGCCTGTCAGAAGGCGTCTTCTGACTGGAGAGTGGAGAGACAGCTGGCAAGCTTTAAATGGCTGAGCTGAGCTTGGGGTCTTGGGAAATACGGTTCGATTGCTTTAATAGGGATTGTTGTTAAACCGTAATAATAATTGACTGATTGTGACTGAGTGTGATATAAGGTAGATGCGAAATATTGATATTTAGACTGATGCAATCGTTCAGTTGCATCTTGATTTTTCAGTAGATTGATTAATTTTGAAGATAAGACTCTGAAAGTAAGGATCAATAATTCGATTTTTTATTGCATTGTTTACAAATGTCTCGCCTTAAAAATGATAAAATGCAATTAAATATCTGAAGTATCTACAGCAAGCTGAATTTTTACCTTCTACTTGTTGGTCAGGATCTTCTTTTAAAAACTCACGAGGTAAAACCTTCATTGCCAATTTAAAAGCTCCAAGCGTTGTATTAAGTTCTGTGTTTCCTAATTTATGACCTATTTTGTTAATATTTCCTTCATAGTCACCTGAAAATTAGATATACTCAAATTTTTTACGAAAACTCTGCATTTAAGAATTCAATTGCGTTAATCCTGGGATGTTCATGTGGAGTTTATCGCTAACAACAATCTCGATAAAGAGATGAACAAAAAATTAAATTGATAAAAAAATTATTATTCAAGAGTTGCTGTAGATTTAATCGTCATATTTTAAGTTATCATTCAAAGTTAACGAAGAAAATTCAGGGCAATTGGATAAGATTAATTACAAAGGTGAATGATCTAATAATTTACTTAAAAACGGATTCTTTCTTTAATCGACGAATTCTTTAAAATGTAAATGACTTATACTAAATTTTGTAATTGAAAACACATTCCCTGGCTTTTAAACTACACTATTTATCGGATAATTAAATATATGAAATTGCTTTTGTAAATAGGATCCAAGTAATGTGTTCGTCACGTTTTTCATCTTGATAAGCTGCCATAACGAGATAAATTACTTTTTAAAGACTTTCAAAACATATAAAGTTGAAGCTGTAGTAAAAAGTATATTATAAAATCAAAATAGATTGTCTTGAAAGCTAAACTAATCACGTTACGCACTACAAAAGAACGAATAAACGCACATCGACATATTCCCTTACTTCCAAACGTCAAATATTCGCGCTCCAGAGATCGCGCAGAGCTAACATAAAGCGACGGTCACGCGGCGCGTCCCGTAACGAAGAGCCGAACCCTACTTATACTTGCGCAAGTGCCAGGCGAATCACGCGTGCGCGTGTGTGCGCTGCGTCGCACCCCAGCTGATTACTGCGTGACCTGCGCGCTGCTCCTCCAGCTGAAGCTTGCGCGATGCTCCGCTGTCTCGCTCGCACCGGCTGCATCTACTGCAAGCCTTTTCTCTCTCTCTCTCTCTCTCTCTCTCTCTCTCTCTCTCGCTCGCTCGCTCGCTCGCTCGTTAGCTGATGGCGTCTCTTGTTTGGGTGTATGTTGCCTTGCGAAAAGTAGTCTGATGGAGGCATGTTTACGGGCGAAGAAGGCCGAGTTTTAAGACGCAGACGTTTCAGGAATGCGTTAATGACGGTGGACTTTTTTTGAGTAGAATTGGACTTACTTTTTTACCAAATTGAGGGTTTGAAGCGAATTAAAAATTTGCCTTGAAAAGTATTTTTTCATTTCAGGCTTTTAATAAAAAATATTATGAGAACAGATATTGTTTATAAATTATTCAAAAGGTCTAAATTTTAAGTAATTTCTTAATACATTGAAATGAGAAATTATAACAATCTTGATTTAAATCATAACTCAGATATAAGCATGAAAGTTTTTTTGTACTACATTTTTTATCGCTCCTGTATTATTGAAGGTCATTTTCAAGGAGATTCTTTAATATGAAATAAATCAAGATTTATAAGAATCGCGTATATTCTGCATTAAAATTTTTCACGCACGACTGAAATAACAAAAATATAAATTATCGTGTTTATTAGTAAAACAGGAAATATATTGTTTATTCTAATTATCTTTTGATAAGAGACATTTTTAAAAATTTGAGAAGTTGTACCGTGTGTAGTGTTATTTAAAAATATTTAACTTCATCGCATCGATATAAAAATGTCACTTAATTAAGCGTCCTATGTTATCGGTAGTCGAGAATGAAACGGTCCTGCGGCGAGTTTATATTCCTTCTAAGTTATCAAATCAGCCCTTTCGTTGCCAGGAATGCCTTTGTGGCTTGGATCCCATGCCAGCGTGATGGTGAATTTTTTAACGGAAAGATCGAGAAGGAATTTTTTAATTTTACAAATAGAAGAATGGTTGGAGGAGATGATGAGAGTGGAGGATTGAAACACAGTAAAAAGAGTACTTCTTGGATAGCCAAGGCTGTAAAGATCGAGGCAAGAGATGGAAGACGAAACTGTAAGTGAAGCCCATTAGGGTCAAGACTGCATTCAGCTACTACGTAGGAGCCCGCTTGAGTTTCGGAACCATCAGTGAAAAAACACCTGGTCTCGTCGAGATGTTCTTTAAAAACCTGTTCGAATGAATTCTAAGGCACAGAGCTGTCGACAAGAGGGTAACCCTTTACTGAGAAGGATATTAAAAATAAAATTAGGGATTCAAGAGAATAAGTAAAACAGGGAAGAACCGACAAAGAATATTGAATTGCGGTGTCTTTGCAGTCTGCCAAAAGACGAAAAATGGGAAGTTCAAGTATGTTATCAATATTGCAACCTTGGGAAAGATCATAAAGATGCTGTAGGATAAGAATAACTGGGTTGTTGTCTAAGGAAAACGCTTTGAGAATAAAGTTATAAAGCAAGTTTTTTCTGATGGAGGCAGCTCTGTGGTCTAAGCGTAAACCACCCTCGAAAAAACTCAGCTGTTCATATTTTCTAGGAAACACACCGATATCTCTGCCGCCTCGATTTCCCTCTAATGTACACGAACTCCCACCTCCCCTTAAGCCAAACTTCTCGGAATCACTCTTAACTTTAAACTTATGTGATCCCCTTATTTTCACTCTCCTATCAAAAGGATCCCTCCTCAATATTACAATCCGCAATCTCTTCTTCAACTCTATAAAGCCTTTATTCTATCTGTATCACTCCTACCAATCATACGCTCACCGACTCCCTGCAAATTTCTCAGCGATTGCTTTATAAATTAAAAATTCATTTCAATATTACAAGTTTCAGAATTTAATTGTTATTGAATGAAGGCAAAAATATTAAAAATAATATTTTTATTCGAAATATAAAATCAATATTTTAATATTAAATAATAATTATTATAAATAAATAAGATTTTCAAGCTTAAATGCAATTTGAAAATTCAATTAAAAAAAAGAACGAAATAAAGTTTTGTTAATAGTTGCTGTTTTATTCAAAAAGAATTAGAGTATCACAATTTCCAGATCACGAACGTTAAAACATACTTATTTACAATAAAAATTATTGAATAGGAAGTAATTTGCAGCATATAAATTTAGAAGATGTTATTACAATTATGCATTTTCTAATGCTTTCAATTTCAATTCCTTATATATTAATTAAAAAACTGAGTCGTAAGAACAATTTTTTTTAATTTTATAAGGAAATAGATATGTTGTGCTGTTGAAAAATTTTGAAGAATTTTGGATTGGATTATGCTTTACATTATGCTAGCAACATTAAACTCCTCTGAGTATATACATAAAATCTTAAAAAACTTCAGTGCATTATAACTATTTTATAAACTTTTTAATGGTCTTTCTGGAATAATTTCACCTTGTTTTCAAACTATACTTATTCACTGTTATAATTTAATGTCATCTGACCAAAATCTTTGTACATTTCTTAACAATAAAAATATGGAATAATAGCTAGCGTCGTTATCAGATCGTTATAAATATTTTTTAGCAATGAACTAACACTTTCTTTAATAGAGCATAAAAATTTTAAAAAACTTTCGCTGAATATCAGTGTCATGCTCTTTTAAGTTGGATTTCGTTTGTACCGTTTTATGCACAAAATTTTCAATTACATTAAGCTTAGTCGATAATATTAAATAAATTTAGTTGGTGAAAAAAAAAGCTAATTTACAGATATATTATGATTATGTCGATCAAACTCCAACGTTTTTTTTTTCTTTAACATCTCTATTCGTTTGACCGCGTCCTCCAATTCATACAAATGCTTGTCATATACCTTCGGTGCTATTGTACGCATCGCCGCTGCTAAATTGTATAAATACTCAGTATTGTGACCACTGGCGCCAGCGCATTCAGCAATGTGTCCAGCGATCGTATCAATATCTTCATGTCCCGCGAAGTTTGGATTATCTTCATGACCAATGTAAATAAATAGGTGAAATGGTTTATCTTCAGGTTGTGAATGAGCAAGTGGATAAAAGAGTACGTCTTTTCTCTCATAACCTCCTCGTTCCCGATAATCAAGATGTTGCGTTACACTTTCAATGTTTTCACTAGCTATCTTGTAAGCACAGCCCCAGACTTCATCTTCTGGGTTTTTAGAAGGCAGGAGAGTAACAACTCGGCCGGGCTAAAATAAAAAAAAATTTATAATACAATTTTATTGCTTTAAAAGAATGTCATGCATTCAAGGTAAGTGAGAAGATAAAATTTAAATAAATTTATTACACTTTTTTAAGTTTTTAAATTTTACTTTACAATTTTTCAGAATATTCTTTTGTTTTTAATTGTATCTTAAAAAATATATGAAAAAATTGTATTTTTTTATTAGATTGAATTAGATTGAAAAATTTGGAAATTTGCTATTGTTGATATTCCATATTTTCTCTAATTTATAATTTAAAAAGTTAGTTTATTAATATTTAAAGTTAAAAAAAAAAAATTTTAATCAATGTATTTTTATTAAAGTATTTATATTAAAGATTTATCAATGTATTTATATTAAAGATTTTGCTATAATATTAATAAATTGGATAGATTGAATAAAAGTAATAAATCTTTTCATTCTTAATAAATTAATATTAATAAGTCATCAAGAACATATGTCGGATTTAATGTATATTATAAAGACGTTAAGAATAATCAAATTGCTATAATAACTGATAAGTAACAGCTGGCAACTTTAAGATAAATTTTAATAAATAAATAATTTATTTATTTCACTTTTTTTCTATTTTTCATATCTGAATAATTGTTTTCACAGTATAGTATAAGCTTGACTGCATAAAATAATCTAAGCATGACAGGTATGATGCAATACATTAAGCTTTTAAATATGCTTAGTTTTAAATTTGATTTTAAGATACTTACATGACTGGGTACACCTCTGTGATGAGTACTTTTTTGGTAAAATCTTCTTACGTAGCCTTTAATGTGACCAACCACTTTTTGTTCAAATGGAAAGTCTGCCTTCCAGATTAAAGATCCATAGCCAAACACCCACATGTTTCTTTCCTGCTTACTGTAAAAAGAATAAGGAAAAACTTTAATAAAAACATCTTGTTCTAGTAAAACTAAACTCTTTAAGCTTAACAATGCTAATGTAATTTTTACTTTTAATTAAACTACTTTGAGTAACGATAACTGACAAATGCCAGAGCCTACACTTTGCTCTTAAGAAAAGAAAGTTGTTGAGCAGCGATAGAAAGACAAGTACTGTGGGAAGCATTGAATTACCCTCCAAAGACATAGGAAAACTTGTATGGAAATAGGAGCAGGTCACACGAGCCTCTTGATATCCTATTATTTCTAATCAATAAACAATTTTCGCAAACAAGCAATCGATATAAAAAAAAAGGGAGTACTTTCGCGACGTGCAGGTAAGAAAATATTCCGTTACAATGACAGTCATAAGATGCCAAAATATCTACAAGAAGCTTTTCTTATCTGCTATCGAACGCTTCGTGAAATATAATAAAGCTGGCATCGACCTAATATAGCAAGGTCAGTGGCGCAAAAATAACGGGTTCGCTACCTGCAGCGATCGCGCTGCAAAAGTTTGCTCGAAAATAATCGGAAAAAAACGCGGAAGATCCCTAAATAAATACCTTTTCATAACTGAAGTATGTTATACGTCCGCTCGGAATCTTAAGAAACGAATAATACTGTCGTTACGAAGTCGTCGCGGCCGGGCTGCTGCTTCTCGTGAGCAGCTGCTGCTGCTACTGCTGCGCTCCTCACTCTGCGAACGGGAAGACCGTAATAAGCGCGCATCCCGCAGACTCCGGCACGAAAGTTTTCAGCGGCGGCTGACGTAACCTTGCGTCAGTTCGGCCCCTCTTGTGCGGTGGCTGTTCTACTCGCGTGTCTCCCCCCGCTTCTACCTCGCGGCAGCGAAACGGATAAGTACGAATTTTGTACGCACGCGCGCCATGCAGCAGCTGGACGTGGATACCTGCCGCTCGGTTGTGTGCTTGTGTTCCTGGAATGCTGCCTTTTGTTTTCGCTTTTTTAGGATGTTTCAGGCGTAACGATCGGGATTTGCAGAGCGACTAGGAACGATTACTCAAAGTAAGTTTGGAAAAATGCTGAATCTGTGTTTTATGCTCGAATGTTTTGTTAAGGAAAAAGCGGATTTCCCGATTGGATTTAGCAACAAGTAGTACGTATTTTGTACATAAGTAATGCATTTTATATAGGAAGAATTATTGAGGTGGGGGGGACTAGTATTTTAGGCACTTCGTTGGCATTTTGAGATTTTTAAAAATAATTTAGAGAAATTAAAAATTTGTTTGGCTTATGTATTCAATAGTTTTTTAGCTCCACGAAAAATTTTGTGACATTTGGCATCTTACGTTTTTACGCAAAAAAGCACGGTTACATTTTTACATTACTAGGTTAATCAAGCGCGCATTGCGCGCCAACATTCCGCATTCGTTATTCCATTTTTTTTTGTTTTTTTGACAAAAGACTGATATAATTCGATGAATTCGAGCGACTTCGATATCCTCATCCCCGACTCGAGAAAAGGGATCTATTTATTCATTCACTTAAAAGTTTTCATCATAACTGACAAAAATACGTTCTGAATTCTTGAAAATGCAATAAATTTGATTGATTCATAATTTGGAAAATCCATAAATTTCTTGCCAATCTGAGAGAAATAGCAATGAGTTTAATAACAAAATACAATTTTGTAAATTTAATTTCAAATTTTTAATAGAACACTCTTTATAAGAAAGTACATTTTTTCAACTAAGTTTTAATTATTTTAAAAGCTTTCATTATTTATGTAAAATTATATTAATTAAAAACAGACAATAGGCACTGCAAATCACAAAATTCGTAATTATGTAATTCGGACTTTGTGATTTTATGAACATGAAAAATAAAGACATAATCGATTATTACATTTAAAAAAAATATATTGAAGATACATCACGATTGTATCATTGCCACCATTATACAATTACAACAAAAAAAGTCGATGTAAAACTTAAAATAAAAAATTGTACACATTAAAATTAAAATTTTTTAAAATCTAGTTTTCATTCGACATTTAAATAGATGCAATAATAACATTAACGGTAGCCGATCACAAGCTTACAATTTTTATTTCATCCAGTCGATAGATTATCAGAAACTGATAATAAAAGAAAATGTATATTATTCTTCTACGCTTATTATCGCTTCATTAAGCAAACTATTCTTATGTACGCCTTACACGTCGATCGTAGGCGAAAACCAATTAATTTATAATAACTTTTAAAGGCAAAAGAAAAAATACTCACCGTCCCTCCAACGCTTCTATTATTAGAGCGAAGAAAATTATAGCATTTACAAAGTATTTTATGCAATTTAATTATTAGCATACAAGTAAGGACCGACGGGAATAAAAACGAACAAAACCTTCGACAGCTGATACCCACGAACGAACATTTTAAGTTTTGTCGGTTTTGCTGAATAACGTAACCTCGCAATGAACGACATTACCTAAGATTTATGCTCACGAAAAACTAGTTAAACGGCAGTTTTATATCGATTTATCGCAAGAATGAAACGCTAATTTTATCTTTTGCACTAATTTTTGTAAAAATTAAAATTTGCTAAAAGTGATTTAAAAATTTGTAGAAAATTTTTAGGTGTAATTTAAAAACTTTTTAAATGAAATCTAATCTATCGACTTTAGCAGCGTAAAGTCGAACAAAGTTTGAACAAAGAAAGCGTATTTGAAAAACAACTTTGTCTAATACACCTGCCAATCGTTCGCTTGGACTTTTATATAAATATACTCATTTGTTTTGTCAATTCTTATCTGAACAGTGAATAAACAAGCTCGAAAGTGGAAACTCGAATAAATTGAAAATTTTTTTTTCTCAGCTTTCCTCTGCAGGTGTGCCGTATACACATTTTACTTGTCAAAATATAGGCAGCGGACGCAGCTGCGCCGAAAAGTTCGAGTTTATCGCTGGATACGACACCCAAACAAAGACGAGACGTTAATTAGAAATTATGTATCACCTTTAAAAAAATTACATCATGATTTCGACGCTGAAACGTTGCATTGCATTTGAGCATATGTTGTTTTTAACCACTGTTCAAGCGCGATACTGCGATAAATGAAAATTTTTCGCTTTTTGTGGTAGTGTAAAAACGCTTTGCAAACTGTTCTGAAGTTATACACGTTGCTTGAAAGATAAAGCATTGACAAATTAATCAAGGTTTTAGAAGACGTAATATTTTGGATTAATAGTTAATTAAAGAAATTACGAAAAAGTTTATCGAAATTTCTTTAAAAAAAGCACTTATTACTCCTGGAAATAAATATAAACATTGTTATCACTTCTAAAATTGTAAAATTTTGCTAAAAGATTGAGACAAATTTAAGTATGTTTTCCACAAGATCAATGCATAATATTGTTTTATTTAATTATTTTTTTTCAATTCGAAACAAGTTTGTAAGTGCCGGTATATTCTTTCAAGCGTTTTTGAGCGTGAAATTAATGTTTTAAATAGAAAAGAAAGGCATAAAAAAAGAATAATTAGATTATTCATACTCTTTTAAATAGGAAATAAATTATGTTCGTCAGAACAATCATAGAAATAATAACTTTAAGGAAAAACCAGGCATGAACTACATTTGACGCGCATTGTAAGTCTATTTTCAAAAACGAAATAAGAATTAGTTATCCAGAACCTCCAGAGGCCTTTAAACTCTTAATTTAAAAGGATGTATAAAAAACCTCGATTTATTTTTAAATCAGTGTATTTATCAACGCACGTCTTTTCGGCTGTATAGTTTTAAGTATTCGATACTGCCAAAAATGTTTCGAATCTATGTAGTCCGAGAAATGAGTTTTATTACAGTACAACTTACGTGTAATACTTTCCGTACATGTGGCAGACGAAGTCGTGGTACATTCTAATCTTTCTGCTTGCTAAAAAACTCGACATACTTTTTAGCTTTGTTACGAACACTTATCAACGCGCTCAAAACTAACGTTTAGAATTATTTACTACTGTAGTAGTATTGTTTATGAAATCCGTAGAAAGTTTCGGACACAAAAAAATGATTACATAAACTACTTTCGAGACTTCAGCGATAATGCAGTTTAATGTGTGTATCCAATATTGAATAGAAATTCGAAAGGTCAACGTAGTATTTTACGCGTAAAAAATTCCTTTGACATATCACCAAAACAGCGTTCTTGAAGTATAAAAGAAATTTGAAACTTTTGATCAGCCGTTCAGTCGGTAAATCAGGTACCCACAAAGTCATTTTGACAGCACTCGTCGAGCGGTTTTATCTTTATAAGAATAGCATATTTTTTAGATCAGTTGTATCTCATTTCCATTGATACTTTCTCTGCTAATGAGTGCAATAATACATAAACTTTGTATTACGTAAATTAAGATATACTCTTCTGAAAGACTTAATTTTTATAATTTGTTTAAATAAAGACATTCGTGGCACACAGCTTTGTAATATGCTTTTGTTATATTTTTAGCTCGCGTGAATTTGCTTTATTCAGATCAGTAGTAGTTTTAATTCTATAAATAAAGTTTCAAAACAAATTTTTATTTTAAATATAACAAAATTAATAAGGTTCATTGACATGTTTTATTATTAAAATATTAATTATATTCAAGTATCTGCTTATATTCAAGTAGTCTTTATACATATATATTGTTTACGTAATTAATTATGTATAAAAAAATGTACTTATGAAAATTATGCAACTTACATATGACGAATAATTAGCTTGAACAAAGTTTTTACTTTTAGCGTTTCGCACAATGGCTGATTATGATCTGCCGTCATAAAGTTTGACATAACAGTATTGCATGATTTAATGGCTTTATAAAACGATAAATAATGCATCATTATAGTTTGTATAAATTTGATAAAACTTTATCAAATAAAGTGTGTTGGCTTTAGAACTTAAAAAAAAAAATTCGTTTTGTACATTAATATTCTGATAAAATATTTGTTTTCCATTCTGAAAACTTAAAATTAACTAAGGAAAGTACTTAGATGTTGAGAAAAATTTTGAATTTAAACTCTTTCATTTATTTACCTTGTAATTCAACATGGTAATTTGTCGCGAAAATTATGCTATTTGAAATAAAATAATATCGTAAATTTCTTTGTAAAAGAATCAATAAAGCCTTAACAAAAGTTGACGTTATTATTTAAAAGCGCTAAGCTTATAATAATCATGGAATTCTCTCAACTTCACGTAGATGCTGACAGAAATGTGGAGATACCCACGTAAATCTTTTATATTTAACGCTTACGATAAACGTGTTGCGCGTTTTAGTAAAAGGAAAACGTTTTAAAATTAACATTTCTTTTGTTTAAGAATGTCCAAGCCGATTCAATATTTACAAATCGCAGAAGAATTAAAAATGTGAGTATAATTTTAAAATAAAAAAAATAATTTTGCTAATTATTTAAAAATTAATTTTAAAGTTAAAAAGCGTTTCTTGACATAAATTTTAAAATTTAGAAATTTCGAAACCTGTATCTCCTAATTTGATTTTTGGCGCTTCCCTACAAAATCTGTTAGATTGCTTCTTCACGTTAACAATGCAAATTGAGAAAGGAATTTTTTTTACTTTAAATTAATGATTGCCTTTCTTAAGGAATACTATAATAAAACTGAATAAAGTCTCGGTAAATTAAGGAATAAAGAAGTGAACAAGGAGCTTTCATGACGTGGTTCTTTGATTGTCTTTTCAATTTGCGCTAAATTAGTCACAGTTGACAAAAAAGATGTTTTTTCCTCTTTAGAAGATTATTTTAGTGATGATAAAGAATTTGTGTAATTAAAATGTTAAACGTATAAAGGTCCGTATTTTATGATATTTAATTTTGCGAAAGTTCCTAAAATATTTATAACACATATTTTTAAGATTAAAGTAACATTTACTATTTTTGAAAATGTTTATTTGAAAAAGCAGAGCTTGAAACAAAGAAATGAAACATTTACTTACATTTAAGAAATATGCAATTCGTTTCTTTGACAAGTGGAATCAATTTCCTCCTAAAATATTATCTTACTATCGACTGCAACTCTCTTATTAATACTTGTAAAACTCGCGAAAGAAATTTTAGAACTAAAGCAGATATTTGAGTTATTGTTTGGCAGTCCGCTCTGTTCTTTTAAAGACTTCAAGATGGCGCCTCGGTTGCGCATTTGCTGTCGCAAATAGATTAAAGCGAAGTAACGCATGTAGGCACCACGTGCCGGTGATAGTAGACTCGCTCTAGACAAAGATGGTAAGATATCGATGATGGATAATGCGTAAAAAACAAATGATAATTTTAACAATTTCCGCTTTTCGAGAGTTTAATTTATGACCGACTGATGCATGTATAAGCACTGCGTTGCCGAGATAGTAATCAATTAAAGAATTTGGTAGTGCACTTGAGAAATTAAAAATAGAATGCATTTATCAGAAGTCGTTCATTTAATTTGTTAAGGTCTTATGATATTTTTATTGTTTTTTCTAGCAGATTGGTTTTACATAGAGATTAATTATGTTGTAAAAAATATGTACTTCTTAACTCAGGGATAAATTTAATGTATTATTCCAGCATTTTGAATAGTACAGAAATTTCGAATTTAATTCCTGCTATACGTGCGTTAATAATAGATTTTATTGATACTTAATGTTTGAAAGTTTTGGCTTTTGATTACAAAATTTATGAGAGTTTAATATACAGATTCTATTACAATAGTAAACTTTATATCTTATATTTAAAAACGTTCAAAAATCAAATTCCTGCAGGATTTAGTTAATTAATCAAAATAAATGTGTCTGTTAGATATTTGTTTTTTCTTTTGGACATTTAAAATTACGTTATAAAATTGGAAAACTGTAAATAAAGTTGTCGTAAGCCAAATCATGTCCAAAATCCTAAATTTTTTTCTTGCCTAAAAAAATTAAAAAAAAAATTTTTTTAAATATAATTTACATTGCGGATTCCCAGTGTGTATTAGAAACGATGTAAAAGTAGATTATTCATTTTTTTACTTTTCAACAACCTACAGTTTGTTACGGAATAAATGCGAAGGAGGACGAGAAAAAAGGCACCGGACTTACCTCGGCTGGGAATCGAACCCAGGACCTTTCGTCCTCCTCTTATCGTCTACGGGATGACGCCTCGTAATCAGACTCCTGAAACGCGTCATCCCGTGACAAGTTTTATTTTAAAATTAGAGTTTTGTATACAATAAAAAGTTGTTCTTTTTTTTACGTTTTTAAATAGAACAGAAGAAAATAATGAGGTTTTTTTTTATTTTTTTCGAAATAGCGATAAGTTTAATAGATATAGATATACTCCGTGTTGTTGCACGCTGTTACAAACATAATAAAAATGTTATGTTCAGAACGTCGTAAGAATTTTGTAATTTTACGTAAACCACATATTTGAGAAATACAAAATTTCTCGCAAAATCTGAATTGAAATATCGCTTTTTGATTCAAGAGAAAGAATACTAAAAAAAAATGCCTTCGAGAATTTTAGGTTGAAATGAAAGAACGTGGAAAACTGTAACTTACTTCACATTCCCTTACAGAAATGACATACTTTCACCTACACTATAATAAACTTCAATACACTTTGCAAACATTTTAATTAATGCAGCTACGTACCAACTAATGTTTTTCTAAGTATGTGAATATAAACTTAATATGTTTAAGTAAATTTTTTAGAAAAGAAATTTTGTATTCCATGCTTTTTTATTAAATAGTGTTTGAATTAGCGCACTAAATGTGTCATAAACATAATCAGTCTTTTTAATAATGCATGCATTGTATTTAATTCATACAAAATTTTTTAGCCTAAATCAACTAAAACAAAAAAAATCATAATAATAGTACAGTTAATAGATAATATTATAAAAGTATATTCAATTCGACAAAATGAGCTGAAGTATAAAAGTCTCTACGCCCATTTTATTTAAAGTTATATTATTTTCAAAAATTTGTCTTTGGCGTAATCTACAGGTTTAACGGATCAATTTTGATGGGATTGAGCTTAAATTGTTGGTAATTGATGTCATTATGGTGTGAAGAGTTGTATGAATTACATTTTTTGTTATTAAATACTTCAATAGTTCAAAAATTACTAAAATTTCTTCAATTTTATGAATTTATGCAGTTTTTAAACTCATTCAATTATTTAAGGGGGTCTTACACCAAAAGAAAATTTTGAAGAAAATCATCTGTAACAAAAAAAATAAATTATACACATAAATATAAATATTATACACTTAAT
>UCOL01003184.1:0-20513 GCA_900474335.1 Ormyrus nitidulus | reverse complement strand
CGTTTATATTTAATCCACGAATTTACTTAAGAGTAGTGAATATTCATTAAGTCGTAATTTAAGTCAACATGGATAAATATTAGTAATCCTTTCTCTCTGTGTATATACAGTATATAATTTTCTTCGATAAAAAAATGCGCGTTTTATTCGCTCGACTGATGGGCAAATTAAATAGTGCAGAGGATCGATTTCGCAGCCGGGTTATGGAATATTCCTTCAGTCGAAGCTTTGACGTCGGAGAAATGCAGATGAAAATCATTCGAGCGCCAGTCTGGAAAGTTTTCGTTTTTCAGTAACTCCTACGCGGATAATCAAGCAGCGCGACAAAGACAGTGGATCGCGAAGGGCAGAAAGAGCGAAACTCCTCCACCCCCCTTTCGCGCTCAAGTATAAGACAATTGGGCTTTCACGTCAGTGGAATCCGAAATCGATACCCGAATGAATTTCCGCAGCGGCGGCGCGGGTCGTTGTTGAAAATTAAATAGGCCGAAACTTGCCTCCTGGAAATTGAGCGAGCCCCGTCCCCCTTGGAAGCCCTCGTGGACATGCAGTCCTGTGTGTACCGAGCGATCGTTGAACCGCGTCGCAATCGCCCCTAAGCCGGGGAAAGCGCGCGCGCTTTTGTCAATTTGCGCGTCGCCCTGGAAAATACATCGCAGAAAAGTCGATCGCCGCGCCGTGTGATGTGTACGTTTAGTCCCCGTCGCCGCATATCCCCTGGAATAATAATGCGCGCGGGAGAGGAGGTGTCGATATATATGAAATTTCTGCGCGCGGCGAGGTCTCTTTTTTGTGTGCAGCTGCCTCGACTGATTGGCCGTAATTTTATGTGCGGCGCGCTCGCGGAGAATTAGTTCCATTCGAGCGCCAGAGTTATTTCGGCCGAGTGGCGTCACGGCGTTGATCCGACGATTTATTGGCTGGATTTGCGGGAGATTTCGGAGGACGCAGTGGCCCTGTTGATCTGCCGATTTGATAGTTTGCTCGGGCCACCTGTACTTTTTCATTGGTTTTTATATCCTTTTTTCGACGGATAATATCACTTTCGATCGAACGATTTCTTCATTTTTTGTATCAAAATTTAAAGTGGGATTTAAAATCGCCATTTCTGAAATCGATTGGATTTTACGAGGACTCAACTGTCGAGCGAATCTTAAAATATTTATCGAACAATACGCAGTAACATCGAATTTTGTTACCCGGGGCATCGTAACGCCACGCAAACAAGAAAGTCCTAAAAATCCTATTATCCGCACTGCTAATAATTACGAGGCATTAACCTCGCAGATTCTCCGCGATAGCATTTCGGCCCCCTTTAAGCGTTCGTTCGGTCATTCGTTTACAGCGAGCTAATTTCCGAACTGCTCGTAAGCCCCGCTCGCATTTCGCAGGCAATTTGGCTCGCATTACGGCGAAATCCGCGTTCGCTCGCGAGCTTTATAATTCGCCGCGAAAATCGTCGGGTTATATCTACAGTCTCGGACGGCCAGAGGCGCAGACGGCAGAAATCGAGGCGGCGGGGGAGGCGAAAGAGAGCAGCCGCGAAACGTGACGGGAATAACTGGGTGACGTATTGTGTATGAAAAGCCAGACAGGCGGCGCGGCGGGTATAAGATTATTGCATAAAATCTGCATAGCCGAATCAGTTGCCGCTCTCGGGCCCGGCGTCGAAAGCTCGTCGCTCCGTTGAGTGACGGGGAGGGGGAGAGCCGATCGATAGCGCCGAAATGGCTCGGGCCGCGAGCGACGAATTGACATATTGCATATTGCAGACGCGTCCCAAAGGAAACCGCCGCTGCTCTCGCAAAACGCGCCGCGGCTGCGATTGCCCGATGCCTCGATGATTCTCTCTCTCTCTCTCTCTCTCTCATCTCTGCAGCGTGTTTATGTGCGCATAAATATGCATCCCGTGTATTATGCATGTACGGCTGCGTGCAACCCGAGGTACTTTGGCTTAGGGATCGTCTCTGGCGATTTATTAATTTTCGCCTGCAAGGGCGTCGAGGGGAGGGGGGGGGGGGAGGAAAACTCAGGCGCGGTAATTAGTTTTCGCCGCCCGAGCGTTTGCTTCTTCAATTTTAATTTCTGCCTGGGAATATATAATCGGATCATAGGTCGCGGGACTCCTTCGCCGTGACAATATCTTGTTCGGAATAAATTCGAGTGTTAATAACTCTTTGGGGTTTATTGATTTACGGAATTACACTCCACGCTTCACTCGCGAATTATCGTGCAATTAAGTTTTTAATTAATTTAATACATTTCTCGGGCGGTTAAGTAGAAACGGTCCGGCTTCGTTTTAATTAAGCTTTTCCAAAATTTCCCAACTCTGATAGATTCTACCCAAATATTTGACTGCTTTTTTGATTAAGCATAAAAAGGTAGTTTTTAATTTGTATTAAACATAACGAATTTCCGTGTCTATATACCCTACGTTAAGCAAACATTAAAGTAATTAGAGTAATAATCGTTGAAATTCGTGACCTACTCTCTAAAAATGAATAAGTGCATATGCACTTATTCTACGTGAATTTCACTTATTCATTTTTAGAGAGTACTTGCCCTCGTAGGTGCACCACCTTATACGGGCAATAATTACTACAACATCCAGAAACGTTTTCCCCAAGCTCAATTATTAAGGATGGTATCAGCGAAATTACATCTGCCAGGCAAATCGACGTCGTTTATATTTTCGCTGCCAGCGAGCGGTGCAGCAGTTTTTCCCCGCGGCGGCGCTCCTTATCATAGCGCTCAATCAGCTAACCTTGACAGGGCTAGAAAGTAAGTATCTCGCGTAGAAATAACGCTCCTCCTCCCCCCCCCCCCCTTCCGCGTACGCCTCCACGTCAAGATAGCTCGCGAATGCAAAGCTCGGGGAAAAGCGACGTCTCAATTCTCACGATAACGCTTCCCTGCCTTCGATGCCGCGGCAGATAAAAACTCCCGAGTCTTGGCGCGAAGCCGCGGCGACGTATTTTTTTTTCTGCGAGCCTGAGGAAAGGTGGAAAGCTTTTCGAGGGACAACGGCAAACAGTCCCGCGTGTCGGCTTCGCGGCGACAGCGTTTCTCGCTTTGCTTTCGAGAAATGTTAGTTTGAAATTTCAGGTAATAAGACGTGCTTTTTAGTCAAGGACTATTTATTAAATTAGTTGGTATGTTTTTTTAGACATAATTATTTTTAAGTGATACTGCAAAAGTTTAGTTTTCATTCAGCCAAAAGTAAGCAATTGCGCGAAATAAAAATCGTTGTTTAAACTACAGTTGGTAAAAAAATTTCGTACTTTATATCTGTCTTTTTACATGATTTTATTCGAAAGAGTCAGCAATTCTCCCATAATAAACAAAAATAATATATAAAATTTTTCAAAAATCTACGTATATTTGAAAATGAACATGTAATATAATTTAAATCTTGATCAAAATTCTGGTTTGTGAACACTAGAATTTTGAACTAGTTTTATCAAGCATTTACCTAAAATAAACTTATGTTAGCTTATCGTTGCAGCTCCCCGTTAATAACTAACGGAACAATCAACGAGCTCCTCTGCCAGGATTCTCCCGGGCCTTGTTTTCAAACGAATCTCCAGCGAATTTTGCGGTGTTTTTTTTTGCATTTTCTGATTAATTTGCCTCGCGATGCGGAAGGCAAGTTTCACATCCTGCGCATTGCGTAGAGACCTGGCGCTTGATTAAAATTTACTAGGGCAGAAATTTCGATTATCTCTTTTGCGAAAATTACGTAGGACTGCCTGCAATGGGAATTTATCGACGATCTAATCCGGCGGCAGCTCTCTTCCTACGGTGAATAATAATCGAGTTACTCTTGGCTCCGAGAATCGAGAGCAAATTAAAAGTATATATGTGCGTCTGGAGAATCGATATCGAAAGAACGCAGGTAACGTATTTAGCGTACACTTTGTACTACGTCAAAAAAGGAAGAAATAGCCGACTTTTGATCAAAGCTTTGTTTGCAGAGGTTTTTTTTATATGCCCTTTAATTTTAACCGGGAAATTATGGGTTAAGTGTCTATTAGGCAGTTTTCGAGAGACGACAGAAATTCCTTGCAAATAAACGAAGATTCTATAAAATAATGCTTATTTTACATCACAAATGTTTAATTTTCACTTTAAAAAATATAAGTTTGTGTGGAACATTTATTATTAGAGAAATTACTTTAAATATTGGTTAACCAATTTTTTAATATTTTCCAAGCCCATTTGAATTTTCCAACCATCAAGAACGTGTAATACGAACTCTCTCTGTTGACGTTGCGATAGCCTCTCATGGTTTGCATGTCAACTGACAATGAAATTCGTGTTACAAGTCATTGATCCTTTGAAAATTCAAATGGGCTTGAATCCTTCCAGTAGAGACCGTACTTTTATTTTTCTCAAGTCATTCAAAACACGTTACATTATAATTTAAAAATATACGTAATTATAAGAGCAAAATTAAGAAATATACATTTAATAGATTTTAATTAGTTTACGTATTTATTGAATTATTCAATATATCATTATACAATAAATTAAAAGTGAAGGTAATTTATAATTCTTCAATTAGAGAAATAGAACTCTTAACAAGTTGCTTAAACTTGTCGATTTCTCCGCATTAAATATCTTCGCCTTTATCGAAACTAGTAAACTCTTTGAAAATTACTTCAAGGATTTTATCAGTAGACAAAGAAACGTAAACGTAAATTCCTGCCTTTATAGAAGCTCTCCCCTGCGTAAAAGAAATAGTCACCTTTTCAATGTTTCCAATATCGTCACGTAATTCTCATGCGCAGCAAGTTCAGTGCCCCGACCCCCAAAGTACCCTCCCAGAGCAATTCCGCCCAGCCGCACGGACTTTCCCAATATGAGCCCTCTGAGAGAAGGCAACTCGAAATTTCGTTTTCACCCGCAAACCAAAATCGCGTTCCGATATAGAAAAGCGCATTGGCAGACTGGCAGGCAGACTAAGGATTGCATTTGTTTCTGCCCGTCTTCCTCTAGCAAATTCACGACACGACTTTCATTTGTTTCATCAAACTCGATTCACTCGGCTGGCACGTCGCGCGGGAGCGCAGCTGCCCGCAGAGTCTGCGCGAATATCAAGAGCGGAGAGGAGAGAGAGAGAGAGAGAGCCGGGCGGCAAAACAACACCGAGGACGTCTACTTCCGGCCTTTCTTTTTTCCATCTACAATCAGAGCTGAATTTTCAAAGCGAGCGATTTGCTCCGCGCGGTTTACTGTTGCTGCCCCTCGCCGAAGTCGAGCCTTTCCTCCGATTCTGCAAACTTCCTAACGAGTCCCGTTTAATTGGAATATGATACTTGCTGAATTTCAGGGGGAGAGTTTGCGAAGGGTTCGTTTGCTGAAAAGAATCGCTTGGATTTCGGCAAAAAAAAGACTGCACTTGTTTATTTTTCGTTTCGTTAATTTCTTATGCAGACGCTTTAATCTCTTTCCGATGAAAGGGCATTCAAAGGGCTGGAAAATGACTTTTATAAGAATTTGATGAAACTTAAAAACACTTACTTTTTAAAAACGTGATTAATCTTTATTTACTGAAAAATATTTATGTAAATTGCGATTTAAAGCGAAAATATAATAAATAAAAAATAAAAAATAATTTATTAAACAATTAATAACCATTGTTTTTGTGTTTCAGGTAAGTTATTGGATGTATTTCAACAACGAATTTTATCATTATTCCTGTGAGTAAGTAATTAGGCACTGTGTTTTTAATCAAAAGTCGATAACCGTTTGAAATCTGCGAGTTGCATTTAATATACTATAAACACGATCGCGAACCTGCTTGATGATTATACTTTTTATAAATCAGTGAAAACTTTTCAAAGTTTTTATAATTTATTAGTGACTAATTAGCTGACCACGTAAATTGTGCAGTATAAATGCAGTATGTTAAAGATATAGCAGTTTGGTATTGCATTGTAGTTTGTATTAAAAGTTCTACAATTTGAATCTTTAGAGTAGACATTTACTAAACACAAGTAGATTTTAGTTACTAACATTTATTGTAATGCTTTTGTAAGTTTAAAGAATATAAAATGAGCTCTACGCGATTTTTTATAATATTCCAATAAATGTTGCCTTATTACCTTCTGCAAATAACTGCAGTGTTCAATTTAAATAAATACCACTTGTAAATTTTTAAATGCAGTAGACGTTACGTTTGATAATTAAAGTTATAAATTTAAAATTAGTGCGTAAAATATAAATAATGTTACGAATACTGTTACGAATGTAAAATGAAATCGAACCCAAATTCGTAATAATAAATTAAAGAATTCCATCAGAGCAGTGATTAAACTGCTCAGACCCCCCAATCAAGAAAAATGAGGCTCCAAAACTTTCTGGAAACTTAATTCGGCATTCCTGCGCAACTTCGACTCTATTAGATTAAAGAAACCTCTCCCCCCAGGAAAGTCTGAAAGCCCCGCTTCAAGAACAGCCGGCCTTGTTAAGTCGAGCGGAATGATTACGAATATTTCGCATCGCATTCGAATATGCTTGCTTTGTTTAACTTGGCTATGTAACGCGCCGCGCGGCGACGAAGTATCGGGAACTGCTCGCGCGCGTCGCTTCGGGTACACTCCCGGCTGGCGTGCGGTGCTTCCGAGCTTCCACCGGCGGTAATTGCGCGGAGCAAAGCACCAAGGTGGCGTCGAGTTTCGGCAACGCCGAGTCGACGTTAATGCGCGAGTCTGCACTTCGACGGAATCGGAAACGCGTTCTGACTTACGGTTACGTTTCTGGGATGCCACCACTAAGATTGTTGACATTTCGGTGGGTTTTAGTTCAATAAAGTTTTTTTTTTTTTATCAGATTATATCCTTAATTAATGTTATTCAGATGTTAAATAGATTTAGGTCGATTCGGATTTCCGTTTCGGTTAAAATTGAATAAATTTATGGACATATAAGCGGATCGTCTGCATTAAATATAATTAGCATCTATTTTAAATGACTTTAGAATGGATAATAAAGAGTCGTTCCAAACGATAAATTTCGTTCTGATTGCTTTTGGTAAATTTACTTTTTATTTAAAATTCCATTTAAAATTTATTTCAAATCAATATCTTCATATCTTACAAAATGAACCATAGTCAGTCGATACTCTATTAAAACGGGCAATCTCGATATCCTATTAATATCTTGAATCAATTTTCTTTAGTCACTATATTAGCGCACGTAAGAGTTATTACATTAAATCATTAAATCAATTATTATTGATTAAAAATCATCTAAAACCACCACCAAAAATGTTAAACATTATTATTTCTTTGCGTATCGAAAACGAGTTACCACGCCGCGTACTGAATTCTTCCGCACAATGAAGCAGCGGCCATTTTCTCGGAAGCAAAACATTTCGCTCGCGCGATATTTCAAAGCCAGCATTTAAAATCGCGCCGCGGGGCGGGGCTTGCTTTTTGTTGCAAATGCAGTATATATAGCTCCGACGAAAGTATCCCGAAAGCCGATAATTTCTGGTAAATATCTCCGGGGAAACGACGGAGGCTAGGCGGGCCATTTCAGTTTCATGAATGCAACATCATTGTTAACGTAGATTCGATTTTCCGGGGGCTCTCCGTTGCTCTCTCTCTCTCTCTTGCGGTAATATCTCCCCCGCCCAAGTCGTTATCGCGCAACCTCGCGGACCAGATATCGAGATAACGACAAGCGCGCGGGCGCGCGCAATGTCGAGCTTTACGAGTGGCGCGGCCCGAGCGTTATTTCTCAATCTTCGAGCGAATTTTCCACGGGGGGAACTACGTCAAGCTGCGAGTCTGGCGCGGCTGGCGGCGCGATCGCGTCGTTATTTTTTACGATGATTTGCAGACTGCCGGGCAACGACGCGTGCTTCGAAACCCGGAGCGACTCTTTAATCTTGATTAAGAAGAGCGGGAGGTGGTTGACTTGTTGTATTGGATAATGAAAAGAAGCGGTTCTTGGGCTTAGAGTCTTAGTACGCTAAATAAATTTTGAAAAAGTCAGAAGGGTCCGTTATTACAAATAAGACTGTAGCATAACCTGTTCCATTTGCATTTGCAGCTTAGTTTCTGCATTAATATATGTGAATGTTACTGCACTGTTACGTGAGAAGCATCGTCTAAATTTAGAAAATTTTACAGGAGCTGCTATTTACCCGACACTTTTCTTGCAGAAAATTTCGTAAAGCGAAGTCCATGCCGTTTCCATATTTTCAGCTCAATATAACCTCGCACTCCTTACAAAACTAGCTTCCCGACCTATCGAAATATTAAGGCGAAAACCCGTCTCCAACGCGGCAGCGGCGACGCGCATTTAAAACCAAGACGGCCGCGGCGCAGCGTCGAATTAAAAATAAAAGCAAAAACGGTGACGCGCATACTCGCTTCGGCACGTACGTGTTACATTAGCGCGAAGTCGGCGATTCGCCGGTCACGTTCGAGCGTATCCGTTTTACTGCCGACTCCTGGGCCGCTCCCCCTCGTCAACTATCTGCGCAGTAGTCGCATTCCCGGGCGAAGGAAACTTTGGCGGAGGTGGCGATGCCGCCTTTGCCCCTCTCTCTCATCCAGGCCAAGTTCCGCGCGTTCTTTGCATCCCCGTACCGAGGTGCATATAAGAGAGACGCGCGCCGAAGAAAACTATCCGCTCTCTCTCAGCTGTGTGTTGCTCTCTGCTGCGCTGGAAAGTTCGCAGAGGCGGCGGGGGCCGATCGAGTCCGCGAGTGGAAAATTGCGTTCTCGCGGGAAACTGTTATTTCGATTGCACCTGTCGAGCGGGAGCTATGCTAATTCGGTTTCGCTTAACCTTTCGTTGCGCGGCTGACTATGTTGGGCTATTACTACTTGAATTTCTTGAAATGTTTTTATTTAACGTTTGGTGAGTGGGAAGCTCGGTTTGGTGCGCAGTTTTCGCACAATTTATCTCACAATTTGACTGTACGAGAAATTCACGCTGAATCTATTATTATATAAAAATTGTGTAAATAATAAATACGTTTTTGTTCGCCATTCCCCAACTATTTTGAATCGGCAACGCAATAATTCGAAATACCAGCAGTTTTTTTCGAATTTTCGAGAACTCGGGCATTATTCCCTCTCAGCATCCCTTTTCCGTGTCCACTTCCGCGAGTTCCCGCATTTTCCGCGGCGCAAAGTGCATCGAGCGGTATTTCTCGCGAATTCTCTCCCGGGGTCGAAAAAGGCGAGAGAGCTCCCCGCGTATCGGACCCGAGGCTCCAAGCTTTCCATTTAGTGTTTGAGCAGACGGAAAACGCGTTATTTTTCCTATACTCAAAGTTCCTGGAACTCCGGGCCTCTGCGCGCAGGGCAAAGTCTGCGAGGGCGAGCCTACTTTTCATTGAAATGCCAGTCGAGGCCGCGGCGCAGCGTTAGTTGAGTCTGCCTCGAGTGCGCGGCTCTTGAATCTCTATTCATGCGTTTTACCTCGCTTTACAGTTTCCTTCCATCCCCCGTCCCTCTGCACCTCGTTCTCGGTCTTTCGAGCGGAGAGGGACTCTAGACAAAAACGAATTTTCCCTTCTTTTTACGTCTCTATTCCTCGGCGTATATGTGCGGGAGGGACTCAAGGCTGCGCGCGCGGCCCTGCTTTTATTTGCTCTCTCTCTCTCTTTCGACCGTTTCGCCGAGGTGCTCGAGCCTCGGCCAAAGCGAAACTTTAATAATTCCTCAAGGATTATTGTTTCAGCGTTATTATGCGCACGCATTGTACCTTAAATCCGAGGCTATTAAACTTTTTTCGGACCATTCAAGGCTATCGACAATACATTGTGTTTTTCGCGAGGATAACGATTCAAGAGTTAAGCGAGAGCAAATTCTAGTACAGAAAGCTTTCAATAGAACCGCTCGAAGAACAAATCTACAGGAATCTGAATGAAGATCAATCATTAAAAAGTTAAAAAAAAGTGAAAAAGAATTTATTAGTCAACTATATTATTTGTACAAAAATAACGTATCGCCTTAGCTTATTTGTCTTTTGCATAATATAGTGCAATTACTAAAACAAAAATATTCCGAAATAAAAATAAGATTGGAATAAAATGTTTTGTCGAGGAATTCTTCGCGGTCGTCTCAGTGCTGATAGTATTGTAACATATTTTACTGCATGATATACGTAGAATATTTGTGGGGAGGTAGTGCAATAACAAAGGTGTCCATAAACTCGCAATGACCTGCATCTATTATCTCGTATACTCTTTTATCAAACTGGTCATAAAACTTTACGAGCGCATACTGCGTGCACAGATTATTCTTTATCAGTTGCTTCAAGTTCACTGTCTGCTTCACACCTTTGCGTGGAAACTTTAAATATGTCTTCACAAAATACGACATCATGTACGACTATCCTTTCGAGCCTAAAAAAAGTAGTTCTTACTCAGCTTTCTGAATTAATTGAGCTCTAACCTTCTTTTTCAATCTCTCTTTATTCTTTGGTTAAAAATGGCCGATATAGTATTTCATTTAATTTTAAAAACATAGGAAGAATCAGAATATAGAATCAGATATAGGAATAGTTAAATTCGAGTTGAAGCAGGTGCGAAAGAACAATGAGGCCTCGGCGTTTTTTCCCCTTTAATTTCTCCGCAGACGCGTCGGTGCCATTCCGGCAAACACAGGGCGCTCATGTAAAGAGATATCGTTTGCAAAGATAGAGAGAAGGGAGATGGAATGCGGCAGAGTATTCGAAATAATTTCGCGCGAATTCTGCAGCATCTATACTATGCGTGCTAGCGACGAAATACATCCACGTAAGCTGCGCAAACCCCGGAATCTCCCTTTCCCTCTCAGTGCGTGTATTCCATCGAAATCCTCGCATTTTTCTTCTCTCCCAGCCACTGCTTGCCGCTGCCGGGCTACGGCTTTTTGTTTGATTTTCCTCTGCGTCCTTTTTTTCGACGTTCCGCTACTTCGTTTTCTATCAGATTTTTTATTTGTTTCCCTGAGCTCTCTCTGTGCGGGTGTTTCCAGTGGCAACGAGATAATTCATGCACCGGCTCGTGGTATCGTTTCAGATGCGCGGAGCAAAATTCGCACTTGAGTAATATGTTTTATCGGTCTAGTTGTTGGCGAGGATCGCCCGAAAGACGTGAATAATTCGTTTTCCAATAGGATTTCAACGAGCTTTTTTTCCCTTTAGTCTGCACTTTTATGCGGAATTATATTTTCTTTTCAAATTTATCTGCTGTAAATACTTTCAATTTTTGTACTTCTATTTTCGGGTCTTATACGGCTCTGCATTGTTGTACAACACTTGTAAATAAATACAGTGGTGTCCCAATATCAGTTTTCAGCAGAGATCGGGATCGAACCAGAATCTTCTGCTTAAAGGTCCGACACTCTACCAACCGAGCCATCGCCGCTCGCATTATTTATTTAATCACCCTACTTTTATTACTTCAACATTTGTTTGCAAAAAAAAAAAAAAAAATCGATTATATACTTTTCACACAATTCCTCTTATATTTTATTTGTAAGCTAACTTCTGCTTTAAACATCTTATTACTGCAGAATTTTTACTTTAACAAAATGAATGTAACGCGAATAAACGTCCCGTCTATCCCAAGCGTTATGAATATTAATTAATGAGAGTACAAGTGATTCCTCACTTCGGGGATTAACGACGTCGTAAATTCTCCTTTCCCAGTAAGCTTCCTTCCTTCATTATCTGCGCGCGCCACATGTCGCACTCGATATTTTCGTTTTTCCTCCTGGCCTTTAGCGCGCGCGCGTAACAGCGCCCCGTCACGCGAGCTCTCTCTCTCTCTCTCTCTCTCGCCCGGCTGCAAAGACTCGCCCCGTGCAGCTCACAAAGGGCAGAAGAGATGGAAGCCGGCCCTTCCGGGGCTAAAAAGGCGACAAGACGCCGAGAGGGACGGAAAAATACAGCAGATGCGGTCGCCGCTGCCGCCGCACGGCGACACGCGTTCTCCTGCTTAAACGCTTTTCGAGACAGTTTCCGGAGCTGGCTCAAAGCTCTTTTCTCGTTTCGCCGAGGAATACGAGAGCAGCCCTCGCTCGCTCCTTGTGCGAATTTCCTTTTTCTCGGCGGCGTTCATTTTTTTTTTTTTTTTTTTTTCAAGTTAATCAAATTTTTTTGTAAGGTTGGACGAACGTGCAGCTCGCAAAATGGATTAAGTAATGAGGCATTAATTGTTAATTTAGAGGAGGACTGAGTACTCGGCACCGTCGCGAGATGTTTGTGAATTTTAGATGAGTTTTTCTGTAATTATTTTTTTAAATTTCCTTAAGTAAACGCGAATTTTAACTCTTAGAAAAGAGTTTTTACAGTGGCGAAAGTTTATTACAGTGGTAATGTATATAATGGTTGTAAAATGAGTTTTTTCCCTCGACCCCAAGAGGATAAAGAAGAAATGACTTCCACAAAAAGAAAAAATTCATGCATTGTGACGCGTATTATATAGTATGCGGAGGAGACTTCAATAATAATGATTAAAAAGAAAAATATTGAAAAAGTAATAATATTTTTTCTCGCTTCGAAAGAAATTCCTTGTGAAAACGTGAAGTTTTATTATCATAGCGTTATTTTTATGTGATCAAATTTTATAATTATTTCGCTTGGAGATGTAATAAAAATTTTTACTTCGTCATCCTGCAAAGTTACTTTTTTTACTGTAAAATTTAAAATTTTATTTTGAAATAAATTTTAGACTTCGAATCTTTTTAATTCAAAGTGCAAGAAAATTATATTTGTCAATAATTTTTAGTTCTTTAGTTACCTTAAGCTATTCTTGCGACGTATTCTGGTGTACCCTGTTAACCTAAACTAACCCACTAAACCTTACTACCCTTCGCATATACCCCAGGAAATCCTAAAGTTACGGGTCGCAACCTCAGATCTGTCTTTTGTGAGCCAAGAAGATAAGGGTTGCAACAACCCTTCAGTAAAGGTCCGGAAGTGAAAACTAAACGCTTCTGACTAGGGAATTACTGAACAAGGGGCACTAAAAGCTTCGGCGCATTTATCAATTTATTTATTTCTTAAATTTTGATTAATGATGACGGCTTGTTTGTTTGTTAATTTTCCTCGATCTTGTTTAATTTCGCAATTAAAAATCAATCAATGCTAAAGAGTAAAGACGAGGTAATCAATCTTCGTTTACGTCAATTTTTTAGTGATTAATATTTAAAAAAATAACAATTTTTATAGCTTTTAAAATATTAATAAAGTATGATTTATCTTCTTCAATTTTATGCAAGGTAAAGAGTGTACACTGAAAGATTATGAAAAGTACACATATTTTATAATATTTAAACATCATTGTGAATAATGCAAAGATTACCTCTGATGTTTCTTTATTGGAATTAAATTCAAACATTATATTTAAATTTAAAATTTTAAAAATAATTGAAATACTTGAAACGTCATTAATATAATTGAAAAATAATTCAAGCAAAAGTAATTCTCTTCCTTTATGAAATAGAAGTGTTTCAGCTTGTAATGCTAATTCGTTTAAATATTGGATTTATTTCAATATCGTTTTAAATATTGCTATATATTTAAACCTTTTATTAAGCCACAAATTAAATACATCAGATCAGATATTTTTAGAAAGCAGTATAAAGTTAGTAAAATAAATTTTTGGAAAACTATATAGTCGTGGTTACTCGAATCCAAATATAACTAACGAAACTTTCGCCATCGAAGGTAAGTCCAGAATTTCAAATAATGAACGGCATAACTTTCACTAATCCACGTGCGACTTCTTAAAATAAACGAAACTCCGATGTTTATACTTTAAAACTCAATTACACTTCCTCGGCGGCCCGAAACCCGCCCCAAGAATTAAAGAAATTAAAGCGTCCCCCGAAATTCACGAAATTCCAGCTTAAAATCCGAGCGCGCTCCTTTGCTTGCGGATTGAATGGGCTCACCCCCACATCCCCCCACCACTTCGTCGTCGTGTGCGCTTCTTAGCATTAATCCCACTTCGCGAATTTCCCCATGCTCGCGCTAATCGTCGCCCAGATGGAAATCCGAGAAGCCCGGGCCCCCGGCTGGTGGTCGAGAGAGGGCTGGCAAGTTTGTCCGGGGCCGATAAATTTTCGGAAATCCCGGGCTATTGGAGTCGGCGTCGTCGTAAGGCTTGTACCGACTCGCTCCGCAAGCCAGCCTCGGATAATTTCGCCGCCGCCGCTGCCGAGGGGTTCCGCTCCCGAGCTTTTGCCCTTTAGCTGCTCCGTCGCCGAGTCCACGCCGAAAAGGCCACTTTAGCCAATTCGGCTCCGCTCGCACTGAATGCATCGACCCGCAGAGGGCTCTCCTTGACTGCTTCCCCAGGCTCTCCAGCCTTTTTGCGACTACTCGTTTTTCTTTAAATCTGAGAGGCGAAAAAAGGGCTCGCCTTCATTGGTCAAAAGCTCGAGCTTAGCAATCTCCTTAATGATACTGGAATCATCAATTAAGGCTGAAAGAAGTGGCTTTTTTTAGTTGTAAAAAGTTTGCGTGTTTCGAGTCGTGCCTTTTAATTAAAACTGCCTCTTGTACATGTTAGAGAATGAATTTTCAATTATTATATTCCTGCAATAATTTTAGTAATTAAAACGTAAAAAGGCTTTCATTCAATTTCATTTGGTTAATTGATACTAGCCTGGATGGGTCCTATTAAAATTATTTTACTCTCAAACGCTCTTTCCTACTAGAATTTCTTTACTTTCGTAAATCCGCAACCGGACGTCACGCCGGCGCGTTAACTGTGCAATTTTACATTCAGCCCTCGAACAAAAAAACACGCAAAGCCACATAAAAGGGCAGCCTGCTCGCAGAGAAAGCAACTGTTGATCATCGAAATAATTACAGGGTCCGCCATTCCATTAGGATTATTTGCAGTGTTCCTAATTCACTCGGGGCATTGTATAACGGTAACGACGCTTGGTTCCGGGCCGGAGCTTTCGCCCGCATTCAGCCCCTACACGGCGGCCGATTCGCATTCGCGAGTGCTGAATGGCTCGTAACCCGGCTTCCTTAACGCGGCTTCAAGCCGCGCGTATGGGAAATCAAGGTATACATTGCCGAGCCGGTAGCCACGCCGAGTGCATTAGCGGCCGCGAGCCGGCTGCTTTTCTCTCGCCGACACCGCCGCCGCTGCTCTTTTCGACGATGGAATTTTCCGAGCTTGGCCCCCCGTATACTTAACCAGATCAAATCTCAAGCTGACCCGACTGAGGTCGCCTTACAGCTTTGATGGCTCTTCGAGGATATCTTGGGATTTTTGCACTTTCCCTTTTTCTTTTTGCACTTAAACGTTTGGGGGTGATCGTGCACTGCAATCTGTGCGTGCCCTTGCTCCAATTTGGTGTATATGGAAAGAAACAAATTTGCACTGCCTTACTGTAGAGGAAATAGCGTTTTAACTAAATTTTTATTATATTTTGCTCTTTCCATATTTTTCCTTTAGGATTTGCATGAAAATATAGTTAAAAATTTTTGTTGCAAACGTCTGCAAATTAAATATTTCTCGAAAATAATTAAACTTCAAAATAAAAGGATAGGTATTGATAGCAGAAAATGTTTCAGTATCGTTAAACATTTTTGATACTAGAATAAACTAAAACCTAAACCTTGCTTTCAACTAGGATTCCGAATCAGAGAACAAAGCTTAATTACTGCTTCGAAAATAAAAATCCGACCTGTAAAGTAAGTTGTCGCACTTTCTCATTGTCCGCACTCGATGGAGAGATGGCAGCCAATCAGAGGCAGCCCCTCTTGTCGTGGTCACTCCCCTCCTCTCTCGGAGCGCCGAACCAGCGGAGAAGTGCAGAAGAGCGCGTGTGATAAATGGCTAATCGTCGACGGCGGTCTTCGCCAGAGCTTTCGGTCAGTGACTTCCCGAGCTCGAAGCTCGCCGCGCGCGGCGTAACTAACCGCGACTCGGAGCCGAAACTCTCTACTTATTTTTCGCTTAGCCTTCCTTTTTTGCCTAAAGCATCCGGCGGACGGGGAAAAGGTATTCTCCAATCTAGCCGAGTATACAATTACTTACAGGTCGATGCCGACAGCTGCGCACTTGCCGGCTGAAAACGGGCAGACGCGGCAGCTTGTTTACACTGACCTCGACGACTCGTAGCTTCCGTCTTCATTTTCCGCTTTCCGCGCTGCATCCATCGTACTTAAGTCTCTGCTCGCTGTCACTGGTCGGCGTAATTGTTTTCCACCTCGTTTTTTTGGTTAAAGTTAATTTTACTTTTTTTCCTCGTTTATGGAGATAACAAAGTTCAGCCGTTTTTTCAACACAAATTGTGTCGTCGTTTTTTCAATTTTTTTCGGTAACAATTTATTGTAGACGTCACTTTTAGGTTACATCAACATTGGCTCGTTGTTTTGCAAACAATCTCTGTATGCTCTGGAATATATTCAAATTTTGTTGTGTTTATTTCAAAGCAAAGCAAATATTGTACGAAGTAAATTGTTTCGTAAAATATAATATTTATATGAAAGCGCCATTATTTGTCGTACATTATTCTAAAATTAAATTTACAATAGGTAACAAAATCATTTTACCATAATCAATTTTCTCTCCTTTTGCAATGACGGGTAATCGCGAGAAATTCTTCCCCCACCGCCATGAGCTAAAATCGAGCTTTTTCAAAGGAAGCTCCGCGCTGATTAAAGGCGCCGTAGTTTCTCGTCGGCTTCTTTGCGTACACGTGCAGTGGCCCAATCGATATTTCCTTATTCCGCGAAACGCGGCCCTTTCTCTCTCTCTCTCTCTCTCTCTCCGAGGGCGGAGCGCGCGATTAGTACTGTTTCTCTTCCATTTCCCCGGGGAGAGGGGGGAAGGGTTGGCGCTAGCGAGAGAATTCCTCGTAATTCGTAACAGGCAATTACATTCGTCGGGCGGCTTTCGGGAATCTATGCTCGGGATTAATACTCCTAATTCAGGGCATATTAACGTGTGCGTGCAGCGGGCTCGAAATGCTCGGCTGCTGCTGCTGCTCCGACGTGCGGCGGTAGATTTCGCTTACATTTAGCCGCGGCGATACGCCTCGCGCGCGACTTGTTTGCGCTTCGGCGTCGACGGCAGGAGTTCCCTCTCTCGCGCGAGGGAACGCGTCTCGGAATTAATCGACGTGACACACACACGCCGCTTGACTCTTAACTTCTTCGGAGAGACGCCGCCGCAGCGCCCCGCCGCAGCGCCGGAGTTTCCGGAGCTTCCGCGGTGAACTCGAGCTCGAAAAGTTTGCCGCGTCCGGAATAATATGAATTTGAATGATTAAGAGGGCCGCACGTTTTTGTCCCTATCTCGCGCGCGTGCGCGAGCGTTCTCCCTCGCGCTGTAACTTTACTAATTACCGGGATCATTTTCCGTGTTAGCGAGCCCGCGTGAACTCGTTACGCTCGCCTGTTTTCAGTTACGCTGAATTTTACACGAGCTGCACCTCCGATGAGTCGCAGTCGCAAGTGATACTTTACCGGATTTCAGATGTATCAGCTGCAGGGAGCAGTTGCATTTTATCTTTTGTATTTCCTGGTCTATTGCGTTTTAAGAGTTTAAAAATATCCTATGTAACCTTACAACCTAAAGTTAGAAAATAATAGATTAGCTACATATTTTGTACTATAGGATGCTTATCTAACTTTAAACCCCATTTTATATAAGTCCAAGAACTTGTGATAGCTTCTACTGTTTACCCTTTAGATTTTCATTTAAACTTCTTAATAACACGTGCAGCAACAAAAACGGAAGAAAGGGATCAGTATCAATTAAACTGTTCCAAATAAATACAGATTTCGTGGATTTCGTACGATCAAAAATTTGAAGAATAATAATTCTTTTCATTTATTTCTAACGAATTAAAGTGCAATTCGAAACAATTATGAGATCAAAAACAATTTCAAATACGTAAATTATTAGAATCAAATGCATGCATGTGCATAATATACTTTGATTTTATCGTGGCCTAATAATTCCCGGCAAAGCATTTTATCGAATGCCTGTATTTGATCGGTATATAGTGATTGAGCGGCATCAAGAGAATGGCCAGCCTGATATTTTCTCAAAATTTAGCCCTCAAAAGGGCGAAAGTTAATAACCGGCTTTATGGACTTTAACTGATTTTACAAAGAGAGACCATTCCATGAAGAAAGGGGTCCTCGTCAGCGGCGGAACCCGCAAAATAGGACGCAATCATAAAACAGTTGAGTATTGCCGAGCGGTACGGGATGAAAATTTTTTTCCTCTCTCCGCCTCTTTCTCTGCGTGTATGCGGCAAGCCGATCGATTTTTGGTCCGTGCACGCAATACGATCGGGTACAATGCTAGTGCCATCGATATTTGATGAACGTTTTTATTTGCCCGGTCTAAAAACCCATATTAGTTTAGCCGGAATTGGACAGCCCACTGCCACGTGAAATTTGAGTTAGTAGAACGGACATATCGTTAGTTCTCTGTTATAAAATGTGGCTTGTTCTACGAAAAGCGGTGAGCTTGGGATAATTAATCAATCTTTTTCAGTTTTTTAAACTCGTCCGAAAGCTCGTCGGTGATATAAAGTCGGCAATGGCGATATGCGAATGTAAACATTTTTTTCGTGATTAATGTGTTGTCCAGTGTTTGTTTGCAAGAGACGGCCGCTTTAATTTACAGTGCGGTTGAACAATTTTATTTGATATAAATTAAACATTGCATGCGTTTAATACACAAACTATTTCAGAGAAATAAAATGAAATCTTGATTGTGCACGCAAAATACTTTCTTTCTTTAAAAGCCCCGAGCTAATCTAATAAAAAACTTCATTAGCCTTAAACGAGTTTGCAACCTGAAAATGTCATTTTTTTTCTAAAGTTCTGGTTTTTATTTCCTTTCTTTTGGTATACAAAACTGAATAATGGATAAGCTAACTGAATTTTAAATGAATATGGCATCTAGGTCAAGTTGAATAGCATGAAAAAAAGTATTACCTAGCTAGATCTCAGATACTTTTCGGTCACATGCACGATCAAAATAATGTATTCTCTTAAGATTTCTCAATGTTTACTTGTGGTAAAGCTGATATGAACTTCATTTAAAAACCAGCAAATAATCCATAAAAATAAATATTTTACATAAAAAACACTTTTTCGCTTGAAAAAACTACCCAGTAGTTCTTGTGAAATCAAGAAATATGGAATTCTATCCTCTTTTTTCCCCAGAGTAAATACGGAAAAGTTGAATAAATCGGATCGGTGTACGGATTTTCCGGCGCACAAAGGAAGCCGGTACACCTCTCTCATTGTTCACTTTTATAGCAGCTTAATCACCCGTCGCTTCGTCCCTCCATTCCCCTCCCTCGTGTACCTCTCGATCATCGCTCTTTCGCGCTGTACTCTTATTAAGCACGGCCGCGCGTTTCTTTCGGGCTTTGCGAGGGTAATACCGGCGTAGGAGTAGGCGGTCTGGCAAATATATACCGGTATACGCAAACAGACGTACGAGCACGTGGACGTTCATTGGTGCGCGAGGCTGAGCGTATAGGTGTTTGCGCGCCGGAGTTGCGCTGCATAATTTCTCCCGACACGGACCCCCACGTCGAGATGGATGTAATTTATGGGGAACGTCTCTTTGTCACACGTAGGCTGTATTCCACCTGCCTCCCTTTGTCTCTCTCTCTCTCTCTCTCTCTCTCTGTCTGTGCTAGCTTTTATCACCGCTGCAGAAATGCAAACACTGTTTGCCTCTTTCGCCTATACTAGTTCAAAGGCTTCCTTTTTTCAGGCTCTTTTTTATTATCAAGCTGCTTTGCGACGGGATTCGCTTTCGCGTTATAAGTGTGCTTGTGTTGCTCTTCGGAAATCATTCGATTCTTTATGGTTTGCTTTCTTTTGGATTTTTTGAAAATGTACGTCTTTATTACAGGCTTGCTGCTAAATTCTTTAGTTTATAAAAATTAAGTAATGAAGCTGACGTCTTACCCTAAAATTATTTTACTTTATATTACAGTCGCTTAGAAAATAAGTTTCCCTAACTGAAAATGTAAAAATATAATAAAAATAAAATTATTATCAGCGATACAGTGTTACGTTGTACAACGTTTTAATCACTTGTCTGCCGTCGTCCACTACCTTGCTGTAAAATATTATTTTTCAGTATTTTTATTATACTAATTTTCCACGAAATAATCTTGAGATAATTTTTTTTTTCTTAACAATACTCATAGAATCGGCATCTTTCAACTTAAGTAAAGTGACAATACATTTAGCTTACATAAGAAGTAGCGAAAGCCAAAAGGCTGAAACGTCAGAGTTTGGTGGAACGATTGTGGTAGCTTAAGCGCTCATAGAAATTCGAATGGACGGTTTTGATTGAAATTGCTACTCCCGCTTCTGCAGCACTAAATGGCCCCGGCTTTTCCAACGACGGAGCAAAGGCATTTGCCAGCTTTCAGCTGCCGGGAAAACTGTTGCCCGGAGGTCTCACCGCGCTTCTTGGCAACGTTAAACTTCCTCCCAGTCGGGGTCAGAAATTGTACTGTTCCCCCCCCCCCCCCCCCCTTCGCC
>UCOL01003183.1:0-20481 GCA_900474335.1 Ormyrus nitidulus | reverse complement strand
AAGGGGGGGGGGGGGGGGGGGTGAAGGGTTTTTCGAGTTTGCGGGAATATACTTTGAGACGATGGTCGAGTGCGTGTACCAGTAATTTCATGTGTGCTGGGGGGAGGGAGAAAACAAAGTACTCGGCGTCGGCGGAGTGTACCAAACAAGCGTGACAGAGAGAAAGATGACAAAAGAAAGTATGAGCGAGTGTATTTACATGTGGCATGCGGTTGCACTCCTTTCTTTTCTGTCCCACGGATAATGTCTACTTCGGTATACGTGTTCGATTCGCGGCCACTTTTGTTTACGCCAAGCAGAATAATATGTTCTAGAGTTATGTTTCAAGCGTCGCGGTCGAGCCGCGGTTGCAAGCACCAATTATTGATATTGGTTTTTCAGTGTGCTGCGCAGTGTTCGCCGGAGAATTCTCGGTCGTATATGGCTTTTTTTTTGGAAAATTCTCTAACTGGGTATTATTTACGGTGCGTTCTTTGGTGAATGGTGGGGATTTGCACTCTAGAAGCTGCGGAAAAGCCCCCCGCTTTATCGATTCGCGTCGTCGTCGTCCTGAACTGCTGAAGGATTTTTGGTCACTCGACGAGTCAAACTCCGGTACTATTAATCAACAACGATAATCTCTGCATCTACTCGCTGCAATTTTACCTACTTAAGGTACGGTATTTATCACTGTAACATTTCTGTCGGTATAACTTTTTGACATCATACAATTACGTACGTACGCGATTAACATGTCTAAAAAACTGCAAGTACATATACGGTTCAACTATAATAAGTAACAATCACTATATTCGTCTAACTCTCTGTTCAAAACTATATACATGTATATAGCATATATCACTGTAAAAATAAATCTCCGCTCGTGATTGTCGAAAAGAGAAAGATCTTCCTTAAACTTTGTAATACAATGTACACGTTCAACTCGTGGAGCTTAGAAAAATAATCGTCCGAGCGACCAAATGCACGTCAGAACCGTTCTTCGGAACAAAAATGCACTAATATCTCTAATCTACTCCATGCACGAGCAGTTTTATATTATATAATAGCCCGACTCTGGCCTCAGACTTCAAAGTGGAAACGAGAAAACCCGACTCGAATTTGCTCGCCGCGAATCCTCCCGATCATCGCTAGAAAGCTCTTTTACAATCTAATGATTCTATAATAGTCAAACGGGGTGCAAAGCGAATCTCGTGGATGAGATTCATTTTTCTAAGGAAAAAAAGTATATATAGTAATGTGCGAGCGCGTGAAAAGTCGAGATAGAAGAGCAGACAGAAGGGAGGAAGATTATAAAAAAAAAAAAAAGAATGACAGAACAGAGAGGCGCCGGGAGAAGCTGAGCGAACTTCTCCCGGAGAGAGAAGGAAAGACAAAGTAGTACAAGTACAGAGACACTAGACACTTTAGCGACAGCGAGAGAGACGAATCGTTAAGCGCATATAAACTCCATGTTCCTTGTCTCCCACAACCCAAAGACACAAAAGTTTTTTTTTTTTTCTTTACCTCTCGCACTCCCGAGAGAAACGCACTCGCCGAGGCGCCGCTTATTATAATCTATATCTGTACACACTTCTTTTAGTTTCCGTTTTTTTTTTTTTTTTCTTTTCTTTCTTTTCTTTTTTGTACTCTCCGGTGTGAAAAATAAACGGGCGGCTAAAATATTATATCTGTCGCATATCGCATTGGCATCGATCGGCTGAGCGCTCGCCGTGCGTTTCTCCCTCCGCCAAAATTTCCTCGGGATCTCTCGGAAAAGCTCTCCGAGCAATTTCGACGAACGTCCGTGTCTCGTGTGTTTGTATATGTATATATATTATACGTGAATGTGTGCGTTCTCGTGAGATCGATCGGCAAAGTATAGCGAGCTGCTGAGAATATGTTTTTTTTTTTCTTTTTGTTTCTATCTCGTTGTTTGCAATCTGACTTTTTTTTTCTTTTTAGTTTGTCGAAGGGGTTTAATACTCGTCGGTGCTCTTGCCCCCCTCCCCGTTAGCGGGTAGGATCGACGGTTCGGTATTCCGGCGCTTGATCTTATTTTTCTTCAACATGGTCGCCTGAAGTGAACAGAGGAACACACAAGGAAGTTCTTATTAGTACAAATAATGACGTTCTTTGGCTCAGAAGAGAGAAAGTGCTTCGGAGTGGCTGGACGGGAGTTACATTTACGTAGGCATACGTTGCTTTTTTTTCGAACAGTCATATAGTTTTCCGCGGTATTGATTTCGATGTTGAAGAATGAACGCGATTTATACAAACAGAGTTTTACCGAAAATATAGAATTTTTCTAAAGTTCATTCTCAATTTATTCTGGATTTCAAGTTGAAAGTTTTTACTTTAAAATTTACTTGGGAACATAAAAAGAGCGTTGAAATGTAAAAATGTAACAGGTAAATTATTACGTTAACCCGGAAAGTAAAAGTAAATTTACAATTCCAAGAGCGTTTCTCTTTCCGGAACTAGTCTGCTTATTTAATTGCTTTATCGGGCACTAAAATATTTGAATATTTAATGCTCGTTTTTTTAAAATACTCAGGCGCGAAATAAATGAACTCCCCGCGGGAAGCGGAAAAATGCATTATTCAACATCCAAATCAGTGCCCAACGGTAATTCATTTTTCCTAATTCACTCATTTATTCGTTCGATTTATTTGCTATACAAACAGGTATGCCTCTCCATAAAATGCCGTGGAAACGAAGGAATTCAGGATGCTCGGGCGGAATGAAATTTTGCATTAATGCGATGTGAGCGTTACGATGTTTGAGAGAAACAAGAGAGAATACATAGTAACGATGGGAATAGATGTGGTAAGAAAACGTAGACGAAACAAGGAATGATAAAAACGACGAATCTCAGAGTGAGAAGAGGGAAAAAGAAAGACGTTCTACTGGGATTAAACATACAGAGGACGCCTTTTGGCGAAAAATCGTAACGTGCCACATTTAGATAGAAAATTACGGAACATTCCTGACTTTTCATTTTATCGATTTCTGAATAAAGAATAATTTTACGTGTACTAACAAAAAAAAAAAGAACGTCGCAAAAGGTAGCTTATTAAACTTGAAATCGATAAAATCAAAAGTGAGGAACATCGTAAAGTTAACGAAATCGTTTTTTACCTTCAGCGCAGATCTGAGTACGACCACATCGCCAGGACTTTGAAGCCATGGCTCGCCGTCCACTTGTACCGGAATATCCGAATGCAAGTGGATCTTTATGTGACCGCCCTAACAAGTCAAAAGTTTCGTTAATAACAGACTTATTTATAACCTACACCGCGAAAACACCATTTACCAAAGTCTCGAGCTTCTCCCTCGAGACGAAATAATTGATTGACAAACCTGAGCTATCCGCATGCCGTTGCGAAGGCCCGACTGGATCTGTCCCAAGTGAATGACGCCGGTAACGCCGACCACCTCCAAGATCCCGTCCCAGTGGTTCGGCTTGTTGAACTGGTCCTCCTTCTCGGGGCCCCAAGGATTCGCACCCGAGCCCCAGCTATAAAATTTTCGATCCGCCGTTAATTTTTTCTCGATTCTACTTTCATTCCAGACAAGATGACTCACCTCAGGATGTTGAGGATGATGATGCCCTCGACCTGGGGCAGATCAACGACCTTGCCGTCGACCTCGAGCCTGATCTCGCGGTGGAGATCCTTGCAGGGCTTGCGGCCGACCATCTTGCGCAGGCCCATCTTCACGTAGACGCTCTTGTTGTGCAGCCGGCTGTTGAACTTGTTGGGGTTCTCCTCGCGCGCGTTGTGGAAGTCGAGGCACAGGGCCGCGTCCAGCCCGATGCCGAAGTAGTTGTTCATCACGAATATTTGCGTATTGTCCTCGCTGGTCGATCCAGTGACTACTGCAAAGGCCGGGCGGTAACGATTCTTTCAATTATATACTTTACTTTCAATTATTGGTAAATTTACATTTATTACTACTACATCGATTCAATTATTGTTCACAGAAGTAACGTTCAACAAAAGCAAAACCAAGGCTCTCCGGCCCAAAAAATCAATAAGATCCAAGATCAAGGGGTGTGGCCGGTAAGAAAAAAAAGAGAGGAGAGGGTAAGAGGGCTAACCGGCATTATTGGGTACGAGAGTCGGCGGCGGCTTGTCCTCCTTGTCCTCCGGGTGAAAGACGACGGTCCACCGGTCGAGGCGTATCTCCTCGGCGTCGATGACGTCGCGCAGCAGATTAAGCGGATCCTCGCCGCCGGTGTAGCCGGATCCCCACCTGAGAACGCGGGCGAGATCGTTGCCCGTGCCGAGCGGCACGATCGCGCACGCCGGCGAGGAGCACTCGCTGTCCTGGCCGACGTTGTCCAGGCACTGGAGCACCCAGCCCACCGTGCCGTCCCCACCGCACACCAGGATCCTGTAGTTCTTTATGTGCCGGAACACGTACAGGCTGCAAAAGCAAGTTCGAGGAGTGTATTTTGAAGCATTTATTTAAAAATATTGACTGTTTTATATTTTAAAAATTTAATATACCCAGGCAGAGGACCGCCGTTGTCTAAATCGAACACTTGATAAGGGTTGAGGAGCTTGCGAAAGTTGGATATCAAGTCAAGTCCTTGGCAGCCACCAGACTTTACATTTACAAAAACAAGTAACGGCTGAACGCTGGATGGCACCATTCTTGGCTCGATACTCGGCAGGAGCATCACTGAAAAGCAAATAATCACCAGTGAATTCAGTCGCAACAGCCGAAAATCGCAACAGCCAACTCACCTAGCAGATGTTTGTCTTCGTGCTTGGACTCGCGCAGAGTATAGAGCGCCCTGACCGCCGTATTGGAGTCTTCGTAAGTTATCACCATCGAACCGTACTCGTAGTAGATCGGTCCGATCGACGAGAATCGGTTCTCCTTGCCCAGAAACTCCATGAGCATGTTCTCGTACATGCGCTCGGAGAGTCCGGGCGGCAGATTGCCGACGAACAGGGCGAGATTCGGCCCGTGGGGATCCTGCTTCAGCTGGAGGTAGAACCGCATCAATTCCATTTGCCTGATCGAGTCCTTGCCGAGGAGCTTGATGATCTCCAGCGGCTTCTCGTCCCAGGTGAGGACGCGCTCCGTCACGCCGCGATCCAGGAGGATCTCGCTGCAGCGGTAGTTCTCGCTGTTGTTGTTCTCCAGGTGGAAGCGGTCGATCGACTCCTGGATCAGATCGGCCACCGTCGTCGACTCCGTCACCGGGATCGTGCAGAACGCGTCCGACACCTGCAGCTTGCCGGGGTAAACGCGCACCTCGCTGTTCTCCACGTCCCTGGAAAAATGGAGTGTCAATTTTGTTCGCCGAGCTCTCTCTCTCTCTCTCTCTCTCTCTCTCTCTCTCTCTCTCTCTCTCTCCTTCGCTGCGCTCGAGCGAGTACTTACTTAAATCGTAAGAAGACAGCCGGACGTTTGCCTTCTTTACGAGTCAAGTTCGGGATCGGCGTAGGATCGCACAACGGCGTCTCCTCGGTCGTGTACAGATCGGTCAAGTAAAAATTGCCTGCAAAGAAAGCAAAACTCATTTTCCATGCGCAGCATACGATCAGCCGCCAAAAGATGGCTAAATAATAGCTCGAAGAAAAAAAAAACTAGCGCGGGAATTTGGTGGCGGCCCGGCCGGACTGAATAATCTAGCAGCGGCAAGACTTGCCGCGGGCCAGGAATCGTCGAGTGCGTTTAATTGAAATTTAAAAATTAAGCGGCGTGCGACCGCGTCGGCACGCGACTCTCCCGGCGGACCAAGTTAAATGCCGGCGCCGCTCGCCGGATTAATTATCTTACTTGGGTCCTTGGTGATGTGGAATGCTTGCAGCGCCAACGTCAGGATTTCCTCGGTCGCAGCCTGTCGGGGCACCGTGATCACTCGGAATATTCGCCGTCGCAGTGAATTGTTGCCGTCGTATACCTTTATCATCTCTGCGGAGCAAGGAAAAGGAGAGGGTTATAGCGCACTGCGTTCGAGGGCTGTTTTTGCAAAATTTCAGGAGCTCCGTGAGGGTACATAAGCTTTTTAATCTACCTTTTTTGCCTCGCCGGGTTATTTATTATGAAAACAGAGGTGTTTTGTAAATTGCATATTCATAACAGATTTTATTAACGTAAAATTTAGTTTAAAGGGTCAAAAATAAATTGCTCATAATTTTCTACATTATTTACGTTATCCATTATATTTCGTTCCCGCATCGGCTGACCCATTTACTTTTTATTTATTGCAGCTTTATAGTGTAATAAAATCTTTTTACTTTCATTCATCTGCCGCGGCCAGTTTTCATTTTTATTTTACCTCTTTTCGAACTTTTTATTTACATTTCCCGCGGAGCTCCGCTGCATACGTGCCTTTCGCCACGCAACATAAACAAAAAAAAAAAAAGAGAAGAGAGACGAAAAATCTCACCGTCGTCCCCGCGCTCCTTGTCATCCTTGTCCTTGCCGGACCTCGGGTCGCGGGCGTGCGCAGCGCCGGCGGCGCCGGACTGCGCGGCCGGCTCGTCGTTGTCGCGGCAGCGCGTGTCCCCGCTGCTGAACTCCTCCGAGATGCTGCGCGCTGCAAGAGAAGAGCAGGGCAAAGGGGGTGGGTGATGGTGCCCACCCCCCACCTCTACGTCAGACTCTCCGGCAGACTGCTGCCCCAATTCTGTATCCCGCCCCCTCCCTATCCCGAACCCCGTCGACGAGCCTCTCGCTTAAATACGAGTTGTTGCTGTTTTTTTTTCTTTTTTTTCTTTGGACGTTTTTCGTGTACAGTGTACAGGACTGACTCGTATTTTAGCGGGCTGCCTTCGTTCGCATGCTTGTCGTTAATCAACACAGAAAAATTTTTGGTCAGTATGGCTCGATTTTGGTTATATATATATAATGCGGATTTCGCATGTGACTGCTGGACGTTGGCAGTTGGAGAAAAAACGTATACGGTACACACAGTGAGTCTAAAGTCTAGTCTAGGCAATGCAGAAATTGGTAGATTATAGGTGTCGCGGAAAATCTGTTAGTATGCGCGCTAATGGATTTCAAAGTGTTTCACTCGAGGATCGAGTTTTTAATAGTTTGAGGGCTAACGGAAAACTTTGGTTCTATGCAGCACTTTGGATAATTATTTTCGCGTTGAAGTAGGGCGTTACGATGAAATTTATGCAGCAGGCGGGGGTTTCTTCATATTTCGGTTTAGAAAAACTTTCTGGGAGAATTTTTTTTTTATTGTAATTGCTTTGAAAAATCTGTGCAGAAAGTGTTTTTAAGCCTCATTCAATTTGTAAGTCTATCAAATTATTTTGATTAACGATCAAGTTTTATACAAATTATTAAGGTTGTTATCTTACAGGTAATTTTTCAGTTTCAATGCGTACTCACACAGTAAATAAGTCGACACTTAAGTTATAAAAAAAGTGATTTAACACTTACGTGCACAACTAAAAATATGTACAATAATTAATTTACAGTGCAGCTCGGTAGCATGTATCTACACTCGGTCCATTAGTTTTGGGGCTTGCAGTCGTCGTTATTTACAGGTCGTTTTAGCAAGTTTAATGGCACAGAAGCAGCAAAAAAATGCGCTCCCTTTCCAGTCAATTATCCGATTGCACGGCGGTAAATGAAACGTCAACGAAATACCGGACACCGTTAAACGTGCTAAAACAATGCAGCAAGACCGTTCCGAAGGGGGATCAACTATCACACTCGAAAAATTCAGCGGTCACTACTCTCTCTCTCTCTCTCTCTCTAACACAAGGGTCATCAAAATCGGCAATCCTTGGCATTTAAAATCCAGAGCTTGGATGGGGGTTTGGTCATTATACGGTTTTTAGTTGCGGTGGTGTGTGAGATTCGCACCTCTTACCCATAGCCGATCGTTATCTCGCCGACTTATAGCGAAGCACACCGCGCAAAGCTGCATTCCGCCGGCGCCGACTGCGTCTGTACAGCGGGTCTCTTTTTTTAGCTACCTGCTTTGTTTTTCTTTTTTTTTCCTAAGAAACATACTTCCGGATGTGGGCGGTCGAGCGGTGGGCTGCGAGAGACGGTTCATGCACTAAAGCGATTTACGCACATGCCCCAAAAACGACAGAGTGCCAGAACAGAAAGATATAAGAAACAGAAGATCAATCAGTGTGGAAATCAAGAGTGGCCGCTGCGCGTGACGAAAGATAAGAGATGACAGAGGAGGAGGTGGAGGGGCAGGGACCGAATTAGTGCCGTCGAGCGCGCTTTTGTAATCATGCCACCGTCGAATTGACCCGCCGCTTATGTACCGATGTCGTTCCGCTGAGTGTTTCATGTCGAATCCAGTCGTCGTTTATGGCTTACGAGAGTGTTCGATTAGCTGCGCCGTGTTAATGCCTCCTCGCGCGAAACGTCGACGATTAGTCCAGAGTCAAACCAGTTGTTATATATTAATCGATTGCGGACAATTGCTTTTCTTTTTTCGTTTTTTAGTTCATCGAGTGTGACTGTCGAGTCGCGCATTAAAGGTAAGAAATATTCTTCTCAGAGTGCCGATTGTCAGCGTGTCTACAGCCAGCAGAAAACACAATTCGGGTAAGTATAATACACACAATATGCACGCAGGCACACATCGTCGTCCCTCGGAGAACAGTCACGTAAAGCAGCAGCTTGGCCAGCCAACGTACAATAATACATATGTATAATACTACGGAAGCTTCAATCAACAAGAGCAACAAAAAAACTGTACAATATTCATGATGTAAGAAGCGCAAATGCCGGTTAACTGCGCCGAGCTCTCCTCTCCGACAATTCACTTGATCTAAGATAAACAACGAGAGAGTCGCAAGCGAGCAAAAAAGTCCACACAACTGCCAAGATTTTTGCGGCCCGCTTCCTCGTTTGTTACGGAAGGGGACACTTGTTAGATGAAAAAAAAAAGAAAGTGCTGTGTGTCAAAAATGCTCTGTTGGCTTGTTATGTGGTTAGTAAGAGGCGAGTATTAATCAGCGCTTTTATTTAAATCTTTCATTATACTCGTGGATTTAGTTTAGCTTTTTTTAACAGAGTTTTGTTAAGTCTTAAAAAAAACCAATATATATGTTCTTGCCAAGCGTGTATAACGAATGTATTATTTTTCGTGAAACAAAAAAAAAAAAAAAAAACTGTGCAGCCTATATTATAAACACCTTTGCGCATATCTACATATAAAAAAGAGCGAAAAAAATCACGCGGACGCATCGAAGCGCGGGAATAATCGGCGAACGATACATTCCAGCCCTCCAACGCATCCAGGCTCGTGTGTGTCTGTGTGTTAGTCGTCAGCAAAAAAACTAAATGACAAGAAAAAAAAAAAAAAAAACGAGAACGTTCGTGTGAGCTGTGGTTGTGTCTTGAAAGTGGTATACCTTGAACGTAGGGAGGGGAAGCATGACAATTTCCATGGCAGCTACGTGGCAAAACTAGTGAAAGCCGCCTCAAAGCCGCGGCCAGCCGGCGGCCCGTCGTTTCCGCAGTACGTTCGCTCTCGGCAAAATCGAATTGCTCGCCGCTGTTCTCCTCTGATTATTTTGCGCAAGATATTGTCGGGTGTGCCAAGAAAACAAAAACACAGACACATTGTTGCTTCCTCTCCGTTGCTCTAAAGCCCATGATCATCCATCCTTAATACATCAAAAACACGCCTCTCCTGCTGCTTTTGTCGCTTTCAGCTTTAGCAAATTGGACTGGATTCTTTTTTCGGCGTGAGAGAGAGAGGGAGAGGAAGGTTGGAGGTGTCGGCGAGGGACGAGGAAATGTTTAAAGTAGTGAGAGTCCCGCTCGAGTCAGACGCGATATTTGTTCAATTGAATTGAAAGAGAAAAGCTTGATTGCTGGTCTAAACAAAAACTTAAGACTTCGACGTAACGTCGAGGTAAATCGTTCGAATTAAGATTAAAATTTCAATCGATTCCAATGAGCGAAAGCTCTCCGATTCCCCGATTATAATTTCCGCGCGGCTTTATCAAAATTTCACGCGCGCTGCTCCCCGATAGACCTAAAGGCCAATAAAAGTAACTCTTACCTCGCGGTAAAGTGCGAAGTAACGACACTCGAGCGCGGATCGAGCGAACCGCTTTAGAAAAAAAAAAAAAAAAAAGGGAAAAAAGGACAGCAGCAGCAGCAACAACAACCTGACCCAGTTGGCAAGAATATTTCTATACCTTTAATCGAGGTGTGTATATAAACTTGCAATATGTACGAGACACAGATAAGACACGACTTTACACTGTGAGTACGCGCGCATATAATATAGGTAAACGTGACTTCGAAAGCTACAGCGCGCCGCCGCATGACACTTTGCGAGCCTGATATACACATACACGTTCATAAATATTTACAGCCGAGTCGGCCGGCTTTCTCTCTCTCTCTTCTTCCGTGTGCGTTTGTTCGTTGAAAAAAAAAAAAAAAACACAAAAAAAAAGGAAAATCAAGAAATTTCGCCGTGCCGCCGAGAGCGCGAAGCGCTTTTCTTTTGCCTGCGCCGCGAAATCGATGACGGAGCTTTGAGTTTTTGTTGTGCGCGTAGTCGGGAAAAACATTAGAATTACGCGGCGTTGCTTCGACAGTTTTTTTTTTTTTTTTTTTTTTGAGGATTTTTGCGACCCAGTTTTCGATCTGAATAACTCGGGCACTTTCTTCGAGCGAGCGCGAAACACTTTGGACGAGGTAAATGAAATGTTTTTTCTTTTCAAACTTGCGATGCAGCCGCGAATCCGTAGCTTCGCGGCTCGGTTTTCGAATTGAACGTTTTTATTGAATATGGTAGCTTTAGAAATAGAAAGAGTGCAGTATAGGAAAGTACAACTTTGTCTTACGGAATCGAGTAGCATTACTAGCATATTTCAACTAAAGTAAGCGATGATTGACAGAACTAGAATCTATATAGTGAGGAAGAGAAGTGAAGATTAAAAATGTTCTATTCTATCTCGAGTGATAAAGGTTGAAAGCGTGTAATAAGATACTCTAAAAAAAAAAAAAAAAAAAAAAACTGGGAACAAACTACAATCCAATTGAATCCGCGCTCTCGCTTATATTTACAATCAGAGAAAAAAAAGGAAATTAAAAATCCGCAACTCTCTAAAACTTTTTTCCAATTATTTCTATAAAACAAAAAAACAAAGATAACCGCAACTCGGCTTTTCTAAAAAGAGAGAAAGGACGGGGTGTAACAAGTGCAGGCATTCGCGTGACATAAACTTTATATTACAGCCATCGTAAAGAGAAGTCCGGGGGCAAAGTGTGCGCGGCGCGTATTTACAAAACGGCGATTTTCTTTATTCAGTCGGCCGCGCGGCTGTACCGCATTTTTTGCACTTTGGTATTATAATTCTGCCCTCGTTAAGATATAACCGCCTATCGGAGCAAATCTTAATTCCCGGCACTTTTTTTTTTTTTAATTTTTTTTTTGCTCGGGAATCTGCATGCGACGATAAAGAGAATGATTTGTCGACGTGCAACTGCATTCTTCGCGGGAAAGTAACGTTTTCGCCGGCTTAACGTTTTATCGCATTTTTTAAAATTTATATTTTACCCGGAAGATTGAAGAATTTTATGAAAATTCTATAGAAAAAATTTACCCGGAATTATTATAACTTTCAACGAATTTCTCGACGAAACTTTTTCCAGAAAAAAAATTCTAATTCCTCCTCCAACAATTTACACACACTCAATACCATGTAAAAAAAAACGTAACACCAAAGTACAAAAATTCCAAGTACACTGAAAAAAACTGCGTAATCCATCCCCGGCCAAGAACAGTAACGATATATATATATATATATACAAAGAAGCCCACTGAAAAAAAAACACGAGAAAAGTATACACGTAAAGACGTAATAATAATAAAAAAAAAAGAAAAAAAAAAAGAAAAAAAAATCCAACGGAGTAGACAGCGACTCGGATCCGCGAAGGTGTGAACGAGCTAGCAGCCGAGGAGGTACTTACGCGCGAGGATCTCTTTCCGTCGCACTTGCACCCCGATGATGGCCTCCATCGGCACCTCGGTCCTCGGGATGCTGACCGAGTGCGGCGGCAGGTAGATCGGCTCGAGCATGCCGAAGGTGCACTCCTCGGGGATCTCCTTGTAGCAGCCGGCGTGACACTGTTTCGGGCGAGAAAGCAAGAGTTGTTAGAGGCTTCCGGGGCTTGATTTATTGCTGGGGTTCGATTTAGTCTGTTAAAGGGAAGGCTTACCCGAGGAATTGCGGGGGATGAAATTACCGCTTAGTATACGGGAATTGAGGAAGAGTTTTTGTTTCTGCGAAGCGGATAGGTTGGCGAGAATGAACTTTTTATGCAATAACGAAACAGGAGTTTATGCGACGCGCAAACTATTCAAATGAAATTTTTATTGAAAAGCGATTTTTTTAATAATTCTGCGAGTATGGAAACGAAACTCTACATTTTTTCTATAAAGTACACGGGTAAATCCTATTTTTGACGCAATCCCCACTGAATAGCCGAGCGAGCTCAGTTAAAAACGTATATCCACTAAAAGCTTATTGCCATGCAAATTGAAAAGACAAATTAAAGGGGAAACTTTTAATTAGTACAAACGAATTACACAAGTTATAAGTTAAAGCGTCAGAGAAATGGAAAGCTGCACGGAGAGAGAGAGAGAGAGAGAGAGAGAGAGAGAGAGAGAGAACAACAGTGGCGTGTGCCTGGCCTACCCCGCGACAGCTTTTTACGAGGTCACTTTAGCCCGCGAGAAGTTAGAAATAACAGTCGAAACCGCCCGAGCGGAAGTCGAGCTGCCGCGGAGGTGTGTGGATTTTGCGCGAAAGAAGAATTGAAATAACCCGGCAGTCAAAGGAAAAACCAGTTTCAAAGCCCCCGAGAGAGAGAGTTTAAATAAATTTTTTCGGAGAATCATGTTGATTCGCCGGGCGCGAAACGTCGGAGCGGATGATTCGATTACGGGAGAAGAATATGAGTACTCGGCGGGGTGGAAACGGCTTAAGAAACAAACATGGAAATACGAAGGCGGAACACAATGTTGAGGGAGCGAATGTACGAAGAATGAAAAGTACGATAAAGTGGTAGATTTTTATGAAAAAGGTAAATTACTGCGGCAATTGCAGATGTAAAAATGAAAGAAAACTTTGCTTCAAAACGGGAACATTGAAAATGTAAAAAAGAGATTTTAAAAGTTGGGAGAATCATCTCCGGTTCACACTTTTACACCGGCAAATGATTTCCAAAACGAGTTAAGCAGCAAAAAATAACCAGGCGAAATTAAAGCGCAAAAATAGCAACCGAAAATTCACACCGCCGCGCGGAGAGCGGCGGCGGCAGGGTTCTAATCGCCGAGGTTTACATTAACTCTCGAGCCAAAACGAAAAATTAAAAAGTCTTCCCCGAAGGATGGCATTAAGGCAGGCGTTTTTAAAAGATCTTCCCGCGACATGAATAAAACAGCCGGCGGACACGCTAAGTGGCTTACGCGAGAAGGGAGCCCGGGGAATAACGAAAACGCCAGCACTTTTTTTCGATTCGCGGGGCGAGTAACGAGGATTCGCAGGGGGAGGGGCGCAGGACGCGCCAGCCGGGCAATTTACAAAGTGACGCCGTCAATTTTGACGAACGCTTAATAATGCAAATAGAATAATAAAGTCCTTGTGCTTCGCCGCGTGCGAGAGAGCTATAATTTTAGGGCGGAGTAAAAAGACCGCGGAAGAGCCGCGCGTAGACGAAAAATAGAAAAAAAAAAAAAGGCGCGTAAAAATTGCTTTCAGCGTTAATGAATTAGAGTAAAGCACGCGAAGAGAGGGCTAAAAATAGAGCGAGAAACAACACGTCCTTAATTCGAGAGGGAGAGCTCTCGAAATATTTTCCGCGAATGCAGCCGCGATTTATATCCGCCCCAACGAAACACAACACTCCCCCGGACCTGTCGGTCGGACGGAAATCGAATTCCCGCGGGGGGGGCGAGGGCAATGTTGGCCAACAATTATATTGCAACGCATCGCGCCGCCGGGGTTATCGTTCGCCATCCCCATTAGGCTAATCAGGATTGGTATACAATACTAAATACTGACCGTGATGCCGCACCACTCGCAGCGATAGCCGGCGAGGCACTCGGCGGAGCAGCAGGTCTTCTTGCAGAGGGCGCACTTTGAGTTGCTCGGCAGGTTGCCCTCCCGCCAGTGGTGCGTGTGCCTCGACGACGACAGATCCTTGCCCGGCAGATAAGTCGCGATCTCCTTGCAGTCCGGCACCGCGAAGTCCTGGCATTCCACGTGAACGAAGTACTCGCATACTGTCGAGCGGAGAATTAGATTTTTTTTTTTTTTTTTTTTTTAATCGAGATCCTCTAGTGAAAATGGAAAATTTGCCAAACTTTGTAAAGTACTGTCAGATTTGGGCAGCGCACTGTATAATACTACCTAACTATGGTATTTCGGACGATTGCGTTTTTCTTTGTCAGAATCTATAATTAAAATAAATTTGACAAAGTATGAAGCCAAGTTGAGCAGTATTTACGGAAGATTAATATTTTCCTATTATTTTTGTCGAACATTTTTTGTGGAAACTGTTCTTTACTGCAAACTTTGAGAAACACTGCCAAACAGTGCCGAACACTGCTAAATGCTCGAAATAACTATAATACCGCAGTCTTTGGCATTGTTAAGCGAGGATTGGCAGTGTTTGGCGGTGTTTCGGAAAATTTTTCCACTCGGGACCCTTCTCTTTTTGGCTGGAAACGTTTTTGGGAAAATGCAGCGTGGAATTTTGCTTTATTCCCCCAGACGCTTATTGACGTTTAATTAATTATGGAGCCGATTTTGATAAGCGGAAATTCCGCGCTTCGTGCAAAATCAGATTTCGATTAAATTATTTAATTAACGTGCTTACTTTCGCAATGTATGGACAGATTGTCATCGAACCGCTTTCGACAAACGTTGCAGAATTTCTTTCTTGTAGTCGCCGGTTCAGACCAACAATGTGCGACCGGGTTCTGAAAATAGAGAAGAAAATTTTAATTAACGAAATTCATGAAAGTACCTGTTATAAATGAATTTTTCAGATCTTTATCGAAATAAATCAGCGACAAAATAACAGCCTCCTTTATCGAGTTTGAAAATCGTGTCTCTTTATTAGTTACAAAATTTTAATTAAAAACAATTGAAAATAATAGTCAGGCGTTCCGACGAAACAAATTGAAATTTTTGTATTAAAAAAAAAAAGGTTGCCATTAAATCCAGAACTGCAAGGCAAATTGTTTAATATTATTCCACTCAACGCGAATATTCGAAAACGCATTCGAAATCTCTCGAGCCGCAGAGACTCCCGCGAGAAAATAAACGTCGCAGACAGACCCTCGCATAGCGATATTATGGGGTTTTACCTTAATAAGGCTTGCCGAGATGCTGGAGCAGGGCGAAACGACGGTCTTGAGACAGCGTTCGTGCACCACGAAGTTGCAAACTGAAAGCAGAAACGTCATTGTCGTTGATGAATGGGCCAAGGGAAACGGTAATAGCCGCGCCGCGTTTCTCCGCGCGCGCGAGTATATATACACAGTCGGAGAGAGAGAGAGAGAGCCGGGCGCTTCGCGAATTCGCGAACTTTCAATGGAAACCCCGACGATTTTCATTTCACGCTTATTTAAATATCGCGTAATTCGGTGCACAGCACTTTGCAGCGCGGCCCGCGAACTACTGCTGACGAGAGCGGCGCCCATCTGTTTCCGAGAGAGCAAACTTTAGATTGCCGCCGCGTCCGACGGGATTTTTTTTTTTTTTAATGGCTGGGGGGGCATTGTTTTGTTTTGTTGGGACGTGTATATGTGGGTTGCTTGCCTCCTGATTTACGTAAGGGTTCGCGCAATTATACTTTTCTCGAGTCGTTTTTTGCCGACCCAATTATTTGCCAGCGCGTAATTGCACGTTTGCGTTTCGTAAGTGATTCAAAGATCGAGAGCGCACTTTAAATTGCAAAGCTATTTTTCTTCCACAAGCTCGTGTATTACTCGGTGCAACCTGTAAGCTTTGAAGCTTTAGAGCTCTATCGCTTCTCTTTTGCAACAATAACAGAGAGAGAGAGAAGCAACTCGAACCCGAGAAATATTTAATGCGCAAGTTTAAAGCCGTTAATTTATCCCAAGGGTATATACTTCCATTCCAATTGCGCAAACGGCCCAATTGAAATACTTCCGCGAGCCTGATAAAAAATCGAGCCCGCTGCACTTTCTCAACGAAATCGAATCGAACCCCAAAAATCCCATAAAACAGCCCGAGAGCGAGACGATGTATATCCCGCTTGAAAAAAGGGCGCCTCTCCGCAGCCTCGCTTCAATCTCGCAAAAAGGCTCGAGCTAATTTAGCGAGGCGAGCCGGTAGGCGCGCTGCACGCTCACAAAAGGTTTTCCCAGCCGCGCGGCGCATCTCACGGAAAATTTCAGGCCGCCACGCTGCGAAGGCGGCGGCGGCGGCGGCGCAATATCTTTCCGGCGAACGACGGAAACGTCAGGATTTTCAAAGAGGCCTTTCACGGCTTTGCGCGCGCGGAATTTATTGACAATGCTTATGTAGGCCGGTGCTCATTGTGCGCGCGCGCGACTCTCTCTCTCTCTCTCTCTCTCTCTCTCTCTGTGTACGCGTGTGCATGAATGAGAGAGAGAGAGAGAGCGCGTTTTCATTCCGCCGATCATCCCATTAAACGCTATTAAAGCGCGCGCGAGCAAAGCGCTTCTCTTCTAAGGTGTATATCGGCGCCTTCCGCCGCCTCTCATTCAGGTCGTTATTTATATATTTAGCGCGATGTGTCTTTCCCAGCTGCTTTCTCTCGCCGAGGATAAGGCCGTTTTATATTCCTCCGGGGGATTGTTTTCTTTTTTCTTTTTCTCTGTTTTATTCAGTCTTTTGTTTTATTCAGAGGGGTACAATTAGGCGCTGTTTGCATCTCGCGAGGACGCGAAATTTAAGATGCTGTTGGGAGGTGTGTTTTTGGTCTTCAATTTTGGTCAGAGAGTTTTACTAGCAAAGTTTCGGGTTTCCTAATAAATTATCACTACGAAGCAGTTGAATCGTAATTAAAATCTGATTATTTAAAAATAGTATTTAAAAAAAATTAAATTACTAATTGGCTGCTTGCTTATATTGCCAGTAATTAATACAGCAACCCATAATCGACGAAGGCGACTTTCGCGCACTAAATTTTAAAGCGCCTCCCACACCCGGTAGAAAAATAACACACGCAACCAATTTAGCGGAGGACAGAGAAAAAAAGGCGAGCTCCACGGAGGAGCGAGAGAATATAAAAGTGCGTTTGCTATTGTTGCCCAGATATTCAGCCGAAAATAACTCGATCAGCGGGAAAAATTAACGTCCTTAGACCGGGCATAAAAATCAACTCCGTATTTAGAATTTTAACGCTCCTCGATCCGCCTGGCGATTATTATTTTCCGTGGCGGTTTATAATAATTTTCCCGAAAAAGAGGAGGAGACCCACGCTCAATTGGAAGAACGTACCGGTACCGTTTCGCGTTGACTGGTGGAGCGCGTGTATTTTCTCATTACATTATATGCTAAATTTAACCGCTGCCGTTTTTCTCAACTTTCTAGCGGCGCGCAACGCGACGTCGGCGGCGCATGCAAAGTTTAATTCACGCTTCTGTCAATAAACGCACAATACACAGCCCGACTCGGCCTAAGTATTGACTAAATTGACGAACAAACAAATAAATTCTTTATGCCCCGACGCCTAGATATGGTCTTCAAAAGCGAACGGCGTTTCGCTTCCGTTTTCTTTTTTTTTTTTTTTTAATATTTATGTAACAATTTTCGCCGGTCGTTGTTTTTTATATTTAAAACTGGAATTTCAGCGGAAAAATAATTTTTATTCGATTTTCGGTTCAATTTTCCGCCTTCAATTGAATTTCGCGTTTGGCTCAATAATATTTTGATGCATAAAAAGCGTGTCTCCGACAACATTTTTAATAAAATAGCTGGCCACCCGCAACTTTGAACTAAACCAATGTCGACTAAAATCATTACAAAATCCCTCCTCGATAAAAAAAAAAAAACCGACCCGCGTTACGCACAACACAACGCGGAGAACGCAAACTGCGCAGCCCGCCCGCCCACACAGGTCCCTTTGGCGGTTGATCATTGTTTTCGCAGCGGGCCAAAGCAAAGTGACGTAATGAGCGAGGATCGCGCTCGGGAATTCTAATGAAAAGTAGGCGATCGTTCGCGGCGGCGGCCCCCGTAACGACGTTAATGAAAATTAGGTCGGCCCTTAAAACCGCACGCCACACGGCGCGCCCCCGCCGTTGTTTCCCTCGCTCCCCCGAAAATTCATCGACTTTACCCCCCGCCCCACACACACACACACACGAGCGCGCCACGCAGTGCGGCCAATTCCGCGGGAAGCCGCGCTCGCGGGTAAATAATAACAGCTGCAGGAAACAAAGTGCGCGCGCGGACCGAGAGTCGCGAGAAAAAGCCGAGAGCCGGAAAAAAAAAGAAAAACAGAGAAGACTGCCGTTGCCCGCCTGAATGCGCCGGCCGAGCTTTCAAGATCCGCTTTGAGCGGCTGAAAGCCGCGCGGGGACGTGAAAGCGCGAGCTTCCAAGGGAGTGAGAGAGAGAGGGACTCTCGCGAGCGGTGTGCGGCTCGGCAATCGAATAAAAGGTTAAGGTTTCGAGAGTGAATAGTCATTTTGAGGAAACGGAGACGCGGGGCTTTTGGAGTTTTGAGTTCGGTGATGCGGGATGAATTTCGATGCGGCGGGGAGAAGGGGGATGATTTAATTATTTAGTATAGGATATATATTGCGATGCGCGTTTGATGTAATTATGCTGCATTAATCAATTATGTGATAATCGATATTATAAATAATTAATTAGTCTCCTATAATTATTATGATTATGATACTGTGATAGAATTTTAAGGATTAAGATGCAGTGAAATATATATATTCACGGAGAAAAATTTTCCAGTAAAAATTACAATAGTACATTTTAATTTGATCACAGACTGTAAAAATTCTAAAAAATTACCATAGTTTCTAGTAAATTTTACGAGGTCAATGATAAATTTTCGTATTTAGACTTGTAAAATTTACTAGGAACATAGTAATTTTTTAGATTTTTAAAATTTGTGATCAAATTAAAATGTAATATTGTAATTTTTAGTAGAAAATTTTTCTCCGTATAAAAATTATAAAAAATGTAGAAATAAGAAAAAAACATTGTTTTAGAAATAAAGATATTGTTGCTGAAGGTGTCTTTAAAAAATCAGACACGAAAATTAAGTTAAACTTTTTACGTTGTTTGTTCACGGAGAAACAATAAAGTTCTCAAGTACAAAAAAAATTTTATTTCAATCGTGCAATTTTAGCTTAGCCAGTAATAATTGTAAAAACTCAAATATATGTGTATATATATATATATAAAATAAAACGAACGATTTAATTTTCTCTCTGAATTTGAAAAATTTTGGTCAATTTGCCCGTTAATGGGTTAAAGCCATTGATGCATCAATAATTGAGTCAGCAGCTTTATCGACAAAACATAACACTGAACTCTATGGATCGAGTGTAACTATAATAGGATGGGGTAAAATTGAAAATAATGTACATCCAACAATTTTACAAACAGCATACAGCAATAAACATATTATCGGAAGATGAATGTAAAATAAAAGTAGAAAAAGCTGCGAAGGAAAAACCTGATATTGTCGAACATATCCTGTGCAGTGCTGCCAAACGGTGATCTTTAGTCAGCTACGTAAGCAATGAATATTTTTAGTTTTAATTTAAAATATTTTTACAGATAATAGATGCTCCTTATTATTATTTATTTTTGAATTTATTACAGGGTGACAATGGAGGACCATTGTTAGATACAAATAATGCAGTTATAGGTGTTTGTAGAGGGGACTGCCCGAGAAAAAAGTTCTTAAGTTACAAAGGGTGAATGTAATCAAAGGGTTAATATAATATAATACTATGTTATATATGTAATCGCGATACCGTACATAATTAAAAATCGTTATAAAACAAAAACTAGTAAATGAACTTCACAAATTCTTTTTAATTTTGAAAGATTAGTTAAAGACGAAAAAAATAAGTGGTCGATCATTGAAAGAGATCGATTATTCACTAAGATACAACTGTTCAAAAAAATTGAAACAAAATAAATAAAACTTTAATATCTTTTGAAATAATACGTTTCATAAGCAGAAAAACTATACAGCTCTGAATATACAATATATCTTTTTTTCTCTTAAATTATAGGTATTTTTATGTTCTTTAAAGTGGTCTTTGTTCCATTCAAATATCTAAATCCTGTCATTTAAAAAAGTAAAATTAAATCTTTCGAAAATCGAAAATTGTCGATAAAACGAAAACAAATAAGCTAAACAAAAAAAGATTTTTTTGCCGCCATCACAACAAATAAACAAAAAAAAATGAGCCGTGATAGATGAAAATCCGTTCAGTAGTAGCTGAGATCCAGGCGTATACATACACCCACACACCCACACACACATACATCCATAC
>UCOL01003182.1:0-20545 GCA_900474335.1 Ormyrus nitidulus | reverse complement strand
TATAACTTTGAAAAAATCGAGCATGGGACGGAACGGACGTGGCTTCTTTCATATTTTAACATTAAAAAACATATCCCGAAATTACAAGAAAATCCGTGATCCAAAGGTCGCGGACTCTCCTTATGAGTATCATTTATCAGACACATGTTGACTTATTTTGCGCGATTCCCGCAAATCCCTTTTTCAGCAGCGACGCGACGCAGAGACGAGCAATTCGGCGAAAAGACTCCGCTCCACCGTTGCTGAGTCTCCGGCTCCCCCTCCCCTGCCCTTGATTTTTGTTCGGTTTTTCAGCTTTTTGAATCTCTGATGTAAATTCATGCAACGGCTGAATTAGCCGGCCGTTACACATTCACTCCATTACATTCCTTTATATATTGAATTGTCTATTGCTTTAATTTTTAAATCAGCACCATTTTTTATTATTTTCGCAACATTTACTAATTACTGAATTGAATAAATTCCTATCGAGTAAACTTTATTAATTGTTTCTTTATTTGAAATTACATTTATAATTTAGTCCTTTCGGATGTACTCCTCTGAGACGCGGATTCATAATAACCACAAATGAACCACCGTACTTGCTAAAAATAATATATAATATATAGTAATATATAATAATATAAACTTTTTATAAGGAATTTTTCGTAATAAATTAATAAAATTGAATACAATCTCTAAGTTAAATTAAAAAACAATCAATCAGAAATCTAATTTCCAAAATGATTGAATTTAAAAAGGTCAAACTACTTTGATCTAAATGTTTTAACATTAAATAACAGCCGAATGCAAAAAGCGACAATTAAAGCGCGCGCCCCATTCCGTAAAAAGCGTTCAAAGTTACAATTCCTGGCGCATAATAAAATCCGGACTTATTATAACTTCCCTCGCAAAAAGCCAGGCGAAAGCCCCGATTAAAACTCCTTTTAAATTATATAATTTGCTGAGCGTACTCCCGTCACTCCTCGTACCTTCTATGTCCTCTGCGAGGAAAAGCTAAGTCCGAAAGACATCCCTCTGATGGATGAGCTCCGCGCGGACAGCAGCCTCGGCGGCCAAAAATTGCCGTCGTAGTTCTTGCGCGGCTGCGAGTCGAAGTATGTAAAGGCGGATGTCGGCGAGTCTTACTCGCAGAAGCAGCAGCAGCAGTGCCACCAGCAGTATCACCGCCAGCAGCAGCAATACCACGCTCCAACGGCCGCTTCCCATCGGGAACTCGGCAATCGAGTCGGAGATTACCACGGAACTGCAGATATGAAAGTTTCAAATACGCGGTGATTACCCCCGCGAAGCAGCTTTTAACGCGCACATTGCTAATTCACGGTGCAGAATGACGAGCGATGCGCAAAGCTAATGGTTTAGTTCTCCGAGAGACCGAAAAATTGGAATTGTAGATTAAAACTCGACGAATGATAAAATCGCGGCGCGGAGTTTATTTAATTAATCTCATGGGTGAAAGTGTTTCTGCTGACCATCGCGGAGAAAATTTCGCGATTGCGGATGGAGCGGTAGACTGGTAGAGTATTCAGATTTTTTCCCTAATTGACCCATTTATTAATTATGGAATTTCTTGCACCTCGTTCAGCTGTACTTGAGTACTTAGAAGTGAAATTTAATTTTTTTAAATTAATTTTATACCGATTATGGCTGCAGTTTTTACAGATAAATTTTTATTACACGCTCATTGCTATTTAAGAGGTGCATGAACAAAATTTATTATGATGCAGTATCGGTAATTTCATATATGGTACCTCTCAGCGTTTTCCATTATGATTATTAATCCGCTTAAACAATACCGCGTTTCGTGCTCACAAAAATAAAACAGTGCTGTTAGATTTTATGAAATATCCGTTATACAAAAGGGTCGTAAAAGTTTTAACGTCAACACTCCTGTTTTATGAAGTGAAGCGAATTTACAAATTTTTATTTAAAAATTATTATTGTCCGATTTTCATTCCGATTTATCAAGCAAAATGCATATCTTACCCATTGAATTTAAGAAGAGCTGTTTCACGTGCTTGTTAAGTTGAAAGATTTTTCCGGTCGTTGAACGCATGAAATTAAACGTATTCAAAATGTAAAGCGAATATTCAAATATTAATTTCATATTAATAGAACCAAAATGCGTCGTTCCATACTATTGCTGCAAAAATAAAAGAATAATTTGGGTAATAATTTAAGGATATAAATAAAGGCACTCGTAGTAAAATAATAATTTGAATTTCAACCGGTGCAATATAACTAGAGCCAGGAATAGTGTCAAGTTAACGAAAGACGCTTCCGCTTACCTGCAGCAGAACGCTCTCCTGGCTAATTAATTCAGCGGACCAGCAGCAACATTATCAATTTTGGCATAATACTTTTCTTATGGTTGTTAATTCTTCGCAAAAATCTGTTAATACAACTTTATCCACAAAATTTAACCAAGATTTTTACAACAGTTTACAATTTAAAGCAAAGTTTAGCAAATTTAAGCAAAATAATTATTTCCATTATAATAGGGTATTTTATAAATTATATTTATAAATTAATTTAGATAAGAAAAGATATGTACTTAAATTTTTGATTCTTCGGAAGGCATATTCTGAATAAATATGTAGATATTATTATTATTATATAAGAAAAATTAATTAAATTAAACAAGATTTCTAAGTACTCAGCCCCGCAGCTGCTCGAACAGACGGTTGACAGAGTTGTCTTGCATGTAATAATAACAGTCTCAAAGTAAGTTCTTTTGAAGCATAAACAAATTGTAAACATTAATACGAAGAATAAAAAAGAATGGGTGATAAGCTAGCTTTTGATGAATCAAAACGTAAGAACAATGGAGAATTAAGGTAAAGAATTAAGTTTTATAACCGAAATATTTCAAATTGTTTAGGTTATGTTGTTGTATTTTCTATATACAATAGTTGATTAGAACTTAATTGTTTTTTTTTTCATTTTTTGAAAATTAACATTCTAATAATGGTCCTCATTAATCTTAATTAATAATATTCGTAAAACATTAAAATAATTAATTCCAAATTTAAATGATAAATTGAGTCAACCAACAAAGCGTGCAAAATTTTAGTACTTAATTATAATATATAATATATGTATTTCTTATTTTTACAGACCAGCAATAATTGACAAACTTGATTTAAATAAAATGACTTTAAAAAATAATGAAGAATTGGAGCAATTAAAGTAAGAAAATTTATTTGTAAATTCTTTTTTGTTTAGACTAAATTTTTTAATTAGAACTAAAAATATTTTTTAATTTAAGTTTTAAATTATATAATTTGATTGTGTATTTATATTTTTTAAAATTAGGAATGTTGCAAAGAAAAGGAGTGATTATTTAGATTGGGAGGATTATTTTATGGCTGTAGCTTTTCTTGCAGCAATGCGCAGTAAAGATCCCTGTACTCAAGTTGGGGCTTGCATTGTTAATAAAGATAAAAAAATAGTAGGAGTTGGATATAATGGTATGCCAAGTGGCTGCAATGACGATGAGTTCCCGTGGACAAAAACAATATCTGAAGATAAATTACAAAATAAACATCTTTATGGTAAAATTGTACTTATCTTAAATTTACTTAACATATACTTTACAAATAATTAAAAAATTATTTTTACACAATTCTTTTAGTATGCCATGCAGAACTCAATGCAATTTTAAACAAAAATGCTGAAAGTGTTCAAAATTGTACCATGTACGTGGGATTGTTTCCATGTAATGAATGTGCAAAAGTAATTATTCAGTCAGGAATTAAAAAAGTTTATTACATATCTGATAAACATGCATATAAAATTACAACTAAAGCAGCAAAAAAAATGTTTGACGCTGCTAATGTAGAATATAGGTAAGAATAAGTATTAATTGCACAAGTTCCTCAATTGATTTTTTTTTATCATTTTCAGACAGTATGTACCTAAGCATGATAGAATTGTCATTAATTTTTCTGAAATCAATTGGAATAAAATGAGTCAACTTCCACTTTCCCCAGAGAAAGCTGATATGTCATGATTAATTTAAAAAATTTTTATAATTTTAAGTTAGTCCAAAATCAGTCATAATATTCACAAATAAATGATGTGCAAAGTTTTTCATTTTCAGTAAAAGCTATTTTTGTATTGCATTAAGCAATAGTTTAATATAATAATATATACTGCACTTGCTAAATCAAGTGGTTATTATCAATTCAAAGGTCAAAGTGATTTCTGTTTAAGAAATCTTAGGAAGTGAACTGATTAAATCAATCTGTTTCTCATTTAAAGAAAAAATATTTTTTTATTTTTTATTTTAAAAGTGCTTTTGCGCATTAGTATTTTCTGTGGACATAATACAAAATATTAAATACAGTACAAATAAATTTATAATACAGAATAGTTGCACAGTTTATCATTCAGTTAAAAATGTAAATAACGTATGTTAGAAAATGTTGTTAATGAAAAGTTTTTTATTGTAATACTAATTTTAATTATGAAGCTACCGTAATATGTATTTTTTATCAGCATTAAATATTCAAGTCTGGAACTCAATTCCCTCAAAGATTTAATACTTCATGAATTAAACTAGACTGAAATAGTTTTAACCTACATCATTATTATATAAATATTAACAAAATTTTTCTTGCTCTCTTCTATGTAACTGATTTACCAAATTGTATGTATGATATTGCTGCTATAGTTTTACAAAATCTACGACAAAAACTTTGTAAATATTTTATTACAATAAATATAATACAAAACCACTCTTCGTTTTATTGTCTCTACCTTCCTTATAACATTCCTACAATAAAATGAATATCATATCTTACATTCATTATCCATAAAAAAACACGAAAAAAACATTTTCAATAATTTTAGAACAAAACTGATAAAGTTAGAAAGTTTTGCTATATGTAATAAAATTGTCAAGCAAAAAATGTAAAAACTTCCTACGTTTATTTTATTAATATTGAATATTATATTGTCACGATTTGGAATTAGGATGTTGATAAAATAATTAAAAAATTTTTATTTTATTTGAAAAATAATAAAATATTTATATTTAAATTTAAATATATACTTTTTATACATTTTAAAGTATTTAACACTTTTTTATATTAAATAAATAAAACATAAATGCGTTAATCGCAAGTTTAACAATAAAACACTTAAAATATTTCTAATTATGAAATTTTGAAAAAAATAGACAATATTTACGAAAATAATAATTTTAGGTCTTCGATTGTTAATTTCGAAGATACCGATCTTGTGCCGGTTAAGACATAGTTAGCTAAATCTAACTTTTTATCTTGCAAATTTTTTACTCTTTCTTCAATTGTTTCTTTACAAATAAACCTGCAATAAGAAATAATAATTACTACCGATTACTTTTTGGCATATAATAATAAACGATTGACTTACTTATAAATATAAACATTTTTATTTTGTCCAAATCTATATATACGGTCTTGAGCCTGAGCTTCTAATTGTGGATTCCAATGAATATCAACTAAAAGTAGATGATTCGCGCCAACTAGATTCAAACCAACACCGCCAGCAGTTAAAGATAATAATAGAATTTTAACATCGTCGTCAGGATCGTTAAGTTTTTCAACAATTGCCTAAAACGTGAATTGCCTTTAATTTTAAGGATATAAAAACAGTGTGTATTATTTTCATACACTAATCGACATTGCAGTTTTACAAGATTTTCAGTTTTATTTTGAAAATTCTTAAAAATATCCTTTTCTGCAGATTAAAATAAAAAGCACTATAAAACACCCTTACTTTAGATATATCATAAAATTGTAGAACTAGAATGAAAAATTTGGAAATTTGCAATTGTCAGTATTTTAGTAATAAAAAGAAATTAAAGTGCATATATTCTTAACATAATAATGTAGAAGTATAAATCGTGTTAAAATTTACCTGTCGATTTTTCACCGCTATTTCTCCTGTAAACATTTGATATTTTGCATCTTCAATTTCATCTAAACATTTTGCAATTACTTTTAAAAAACTTGTCCATTGAGATACTATAATCAGTTTATCATTTTTTTCTAAAATCTCTTCGACAGTTTTTATTACTTCACGTACCTAGTTAAAAAAATTGTTTTTTATGTTTGGAATACTGTTAACTCTAACATATTTTATTGCAGTAAAAATACCTTAGAACTTTGTCGGTCGTTATCAAAAACTGGATTATTCTTAGTTAAAAGATTTTTTGCAACCCTTTCATCAATTTGATAACTTGCTGCATGTTCATCAGCTCCTTCATTTTCATTTATTGACATATTATGCAATTTGTTTAAAAGATCTGCATTGCCACTGTCATCATCTAAACCATTTACTTCTGCATCTTCTTTATCCAACATGGAATGTATTAGAGCTGGGTGACAACACATTTGACGTAATCTCAGTAGCAAAACTAAAATTTCGTGAGCTTCTACGTTTGAATGATGCTCCAGTAACACCTTCTGTGCCTTTGTAAATTGTGTTTTTGCGCCTGTGTATAAATACATCATAAATTAAAACATATTTAATTTATATTCACAAATTTTTTTTTACCAAGATTTGAATACGAAGGTTTATCAAATCTTCCACCATATAATTCTCTCATGTGTTGTTTTTCAGCACGTTGGGTCAAAAATTGTGCAAATAGATTACGTGAAAACAGTAAAATTTTTTGATATACCAACTTTTCATCATGATCTAATTCTATTTCAATGACTTCCAAACTCTTATCTGGTAAACTGTCTAAGCAACCCTTTGCTTGAAGTTCTTGTTTAGTGCGTCGAAGCATTAATGTTTTCATAATGGTTAGTAATCGTTGTTTTCCTGCATCATTTTTATTATCTACCCAACGTTTCCATACTTGAAGATCATCAAATGGTGAACATTTCAAAAATTTAAGAATAGCATATAAATCCATTTCTTTGTTTTGAATAGGTGTTCCTGTTAGGGCCCATCTAGTTTTGGCAGTTAAACCACATACAGCTAAACAAGCTTTGCTTTTATGATTTCTAACATAATGGGCTTCATCAAGAATAATCCTATTCCACTCCATCTTTAAACATTAAATAGATTTTTAACAAACAAATTATTAGAAATTTTAAACTGTACTTACCCGATACATTCCTGTGTTTGTATCTGCTTCTCTCACTAAAATTTGATACGTTGTTATAACGATATTATATTTTGATAATTTTCTATCATCTATGCTTCTATTATTTCCATGATATACAAGAACTGAAAGTAAACCCCTCTTGCACCGATTTTTTACTTCGGACTCCCATTGATTAATTAACGATGCTGGGCTTACTACTAAAGTGCCACCATAATATCCTGTAGTTATTAAAATTATAATACATAAAATTATTAAAAATACCATAAGTACAAATCATAAAACTATTATTGTATTATTAATTTCATTTTTTGTATACTTTTGTGTTTTTTCCGCGACATCCATCCATCATCACTACTTTCTCCACTGCTACTATCCTCACTGCTCTTTTTCTCATCATTGAGAGTTGCTAATACTAGAGATATCATTGTCAACGTTTTACCTAATCCCATATCATCAGCTACAAAAGATTGAATTTATATTATTTACATATAAATAATAAATTATGCAGCATTAAAAATTAAGAATTACTTTTACTTTACCTAAAATTCCTCCTTTAGGCTTCTGATGTTCTCTCCATTTCATCCATGCTAGCGCATGCTGTTGATGAGGCATCAAAGGGATCTTTAAACCATCAGGATCTTTGTCTCTTTGATCTTCACTTGGGCGTGAAGTTATCGAGCCATGCAGTTGCTCTAGTCTTTTATTTGTTAATGTCTGTTGCTTATTGAGCGTTTCTAAGGCTTTTTTACCAAGATCAGCAGTGTCGAAAGTATCTCGAGGTAAATTTGGAATATCACGAACATGAAAATCATCAAACTTCGGACCAGATTTATGATGATCATGACCTGAAGATTCTTGTTTAGCATTATTTTTTTCGACGTTTTTCTTGGCACTTCCCTGTTTTGTTGGTATAATTTTCTGCTCTAATGGACTTATAGTAGATTTGCTCACGATACTTTGTGAACTTCTTCGTTTTGATACTTCTTTAGGTGTATGTAATTTATTTGAAGGTGTGAGTATTTTAGATTTTGGAGTACTTGATTTGTGAGAAAGTTTTGTTAGTTCTGCTTGTAAATTTGTTAACTTTTCTTGATGCTCTTTTATACTTTTATATACTTTTTCACCTTTATCTGGTAACTTATCCATATCAACTGATGCAGAGAATTTCTGCAAATTATAGCTCAATTAGTTAATTTTAAATTTTAAAAGTATAAGAATTTTTAAAATATTATAATTAATGTACATTTAACTTATCAAGTTGTTTCTGAGTAAAATCGATATTAAGAAGCAAGTGCAGCTTTTTCTGGGCTTCAATAGGATCTATATTGCCTACTCCTATTTCACTCTTTGCAAACATTAGTACTTCATTATCAATTTCATTTTCTGAAATTAACAAATTAAATTTAAAACAGATTATCAATTTTGTAGTTTAATGCAATGAAACTTGTAAAAATATTTGTAAAATTAGTTTACAACTTGTTATTATATTGATTTACAATGTTCTTGTATTATTTGAAAAGGAGGTATTATGTGCTTTGATTATTAAGTGTATAAATAAAAATCAAATTTAAATACTAAAGAACAATTCACCTGAAGTACTTGAACTAATTACAATTTCACTATTATCAAAATTTGATGTTTTGCTAATAGATCCCTTTGTTGCTGATTTATTTTGTAGTGTATTATGTATATTACTAATATTGTCATTTTCTTTTTTGCTTTCTGTTGAAAGAAAAGTTTAGTATTTTAGAACGAACTTTTAAAATAAAAACAAGAAAAATACCTTTGCCATGTTCTTCATAATAAGTTTCATCATTTGAGTCCACATCATCATACACCTGTACATTTTTTGGACTTTCTCCAGTTTCAACTGAAATACTGAAAAAAAGTTCTTTCAAAAAATCCACACAAAAAAAGAAGAAATTATAACACTTACTCTTCTGATTCAGAATCGCTTAATATTATTTTTTTGACACGCTTACGAAAATTAGCATTTACAGGAGTACCTAAATACATATATTTAAAATCAAATAAATTAAAAATTGAACTATATACATAAAAAATAAGAGAACTAAATTAGTTATAAATAAAAACATACTTTTTGTAGATGAAGGCTCATTTTCGTATATTGATTTTCTTTTTAAATGATGTCCTTTTCTTTTATCTTCTCTAAAATCATCAAAATATAATAAGCCTCTCTATTGAAATAAGAACTTCAAAAACATTTATATACTTTACCTTTCAGACTCGCTTGAATCTTCCTCTACTATGGACACTTTGTGACTTTCATTCATAAATTCATAATCCTCTGAAAATCATTATTATTTATATTACAAGATTATTAAATACAATTTAAAATAATAAGAAGAAATGCAGTTCAAATTTCCATATTTAAGTTTAATTAAAAATATTTATGTCTGCATAAAAGTTAAAAAAAAATTATTTTATTTACCCTCTTCTGAATTGGTATATTCACTGTCACTGGCATTTTTATCAATAGAAGTTGAATCATTATCTGCAGATCCACTGTAAAAAATAATGTTTCATGAAATAAATAATTAAAATTAAAAGATATTTATATTTATACTTTTAATATTTATATTCTTCAGTGTTTACAAATACATTTAGAGAGGTCAAATTGTCTTATGTGAACATTGAATATATTTTGATATTAGCCGAAAAAGCATGATACAATAATAAAATTAAAAATAAAATATAAAAATCTTACGCTTCTGAATCACTCTCTTGAATTACAATATTTGTCCCTGCAGTAACATTTTTTTTAACCGGACTGTATTCTTCTTCATCGCTGTCGGATACAACGAGAGAACTTTTTCTATGCTGCACGAAACTCATTTCAAAAAATTGATTGTTGACACATTGAAAGAACAAAGTAACAGTGTTGCTTTGTTCTTTGTTTAGGAGCAGGAAATGTTAATCACTTAACTTGATGATATGTTCAAGTTTTATAAACTAGTTTCTCACTGTTAAAAGAAACATAAATTCAGTTTATTTTTATTCAGTCTTTATACCGCGTTGCTGGCAAAAAATTAGCAAATCTCGGCAATGTGACAAATTTATACACTCGCGTGCGAATACCGGAATACTGTGAACATCGTTTGACGGTTTATAATCTTTTGAAATGAAAAGAAACTTTCTGATTGGTTCAATATTGACAGCTGAACAAGAGAATACCGCCAGGCGCCATATTGTACTGATCCTGGCGGACAAATCCAAAGCTTTCTGGCGTTATCAAAAAATTTTAAATTATAAAATAGTAGAATAGTATTTTATTTACGTTAGCTGTATCAGAGTTCTAAATCAAGTAATTTATAAATTACAAAAGGATTTTTAAAGAACATTATGATGATTAATTTATTTTTAGTTTTCAGAAATTTATTTGTTAGTTTAACTTATAGATTTTGCTATTGCTTTATTTTATAATTACACTAGTTACAAATTATTTTAAAATTTTGTAAAATATTATAATTTTAAATTCACTAATATGCTTTCTGCTGTTCAAGCAAACATTATAGAGATTCCGATATCACAATTAATGTGGTTTGAGGTTTGACAACAATGTCTTCCAGAAAAACTCGCAATATAGATATAAAGATACCAGGCGCCGCCGCGCCAGGCGGCAGGCACTGTGCAAGTGTGTACTGTACTATATAGGTAGGCAGTCGGTCGCAGGACCTTTTACGGATCACATATGTTTCTAATGAAAAATGGCTGCCCACGCGGATAAAAGATAGGTCCGCTATGCTTTTTACCGTTATCGCTAAAAAATGACGCTTTATCATTGATTCATCGACTAAATATCTTAAAGATCACCTGTACTTAAAGAACTTCTCATTTTTCTCTATTGATGCTGACGTGGAGCGGCGACCAGTGCGAAAGCGAATTACCTGTGGAAAGGTTGGTTTTTCTAGCCTACAAATGTCAAACTTCTGTTATCAACTTACGTTCAATATCCAGTTTTTTTTAGTTCTGTGCATTTTGACATTTTGCAGTTTAAACACGTTAATGTTTCGAGTTTTATTTGATAAACTGATATTTTACAGTTTTGTCTCAACATTTAATTACACAAAGTATTCTTTAGTATGTAGTTTTACTATGGTATTTTTTTCAGGAGTTTTTGCGAAAATGACTAAAGACTGACAACTTAACTTATGAAAAGGTGACCCAGGATATAAAGGCAGCATGATTTAGCTTTGGGTTCTTAATATATAAGATTTTAAGAAATGGGTTCCATGGAGAGAAGTCGTAGTGATAATGGAAGTATTGGAAATAATCGAGAAGTAGATTGGTCCAGATATGGACTTGGAAATGCAGAAAATCGACGACCTTCTAGATCAGAAAGTAGAGGTCATGATGAATTGGGCCCTGAAATGTATCAAACTGGTACAAATGAATTATTTGCACAAGAATTTGTAAGTGCTTTTTATGGATTTATTAAATCTAGTGCTGCAAAAACGGTTGATTAATTTTAATAAAATTTTCAATTTAGAATGCAGATCCATGATGGAAATCTAATTTCTTTATATCCCAACCAGTTTTATTTGGTGCTTGGGATGGTGTATTTACTTCCTGTCTTATAAACATATTTGGAGTAATAGTTTTTTTGAGATCAGGTTGGATTGTAGGCCAGGCAGGTGCATTAAATGCAGTATTAATAATATTTTGTACAGGTAATAGCAAAAACTAAATATTATTATTTAAACTTTTGTTATGAATATTTTATACGTAAATGTTTTAAAATATAATTTTTGTTTTTAGTTTGTGTTGCTTTAGTGTCAGTACTTTCAGCAGTTGGAATTTGTGAAAGATGTAGAGTAGAAAGTGGAGGAGTATATTTTTTACTATCACATGTGTTAGGATCAAAATTTGGAGGATCTATTGGTTTGTTGTACTGTTTTAGACAGGCGATTATCTATTATTTCTTTATTTTACTCTTTTATGAATAAAAAAAATGTTAAAAAATTATAAATTTTTTTCCTTAGGCTGTTGGATGCGCCTTAAACGTTTTAGGTTTTGGTGAATCTATGGCTGGACTTGTTGGTCTTGACTCAACTTGGGCACAAAGAGGCTTTGCTTGTGCTGCAGTGATACTTTTATCAGTAATAAATGTTGCTGGTGTAAAATGGGTTGTAAAACTTCAATTTATGCTTTTGTTAATTTTATTACTGGCTGGCATGGATTTTATAATTGGTAGCTTTACTCATGTAGACCAAAGTATGTACACTTTATTGTTGAATAATAGTTATAAATGTTAATGAAAGTTAATATTACGGATAATATTTTTTTTTGTATTAGAGGCTGGTTTTCTGGGTTGGTCAACAGAAATTTTGAGAAATAATACTTTTCCTTCATACCAAGATGGGTACAGTTGGTTTACTGTATTTGGTGTATTTTTCCCTACTGTTACTGGTGTACTTGCTGGTATCAACATGAGTGGTGATTTGAGACATCCTTCAACTGATATTCCTAATGGTACCTTGGCTGTATTAGGACTCAAGTAATTATAAATTATTAATTCAAAAAAACATTTTATGAGGTAATACTAATCTATTATAATATCAATTTTTTTATTTTTACAGTACAGTTCTTTATTTGTGTTTCTCTTTATTCCTTGCATCAACATGTACAAGAATAACTTTGCAAACGAATTTCATGATTACATCAACAGTTTCTGCTTTTTCCGTGCTTTTACTTGCTGGACTTTATGTTTCATCGTTTAGTAGCTGTTTAAGAGCAATGTATGGAACCCCCGCGTTTTGCAATCGATTGCAGGTCAGAACGTTGTTCCGGAAATAAGCTGCTTACAAAAAGGAGTAAGTAAACATTTTTTTTAATTTAAAATACTTTCATTTATTGACCAATATTGTAAAAATAAATTATTAAAAGATTTAGTAATTTATTAATTTTTTTTTTAGTTTTTTCTTAATTTTTAACATTTAATTGAATTGATTATTTTAGAGAGGTACCAACAAAGTACTAGTATACTCTATGTTGGTTGTTGCTGTAGTAACATTAACTTTTATTATGACTGGAGAAATAAATACTCTTGCACCTATAGTGACAATGCCGTTCCTGTTAACTTATGCTTGCATGGACTATGCATATTTTGATTCATATATTCATTCACGAGAACAAAGGTTTTTTGCACAATCTACATCTGCAGACAGAAATTATGGCACTTCAGATAGAAATGTTTTAGTAGAGGCTGAAAATGATCTCGATAGCTTATTTCCAGAGAGAACTAGACATAAAAATCTTGTAATAAATACTTTTATTTGCTTTTATGATTTAAACTATTTTGTAAAAATTAAATTTTTAAAATCAAACTCTTTGCAGAGAAATACAAGTATCGAAAGCAATGGCTATGTGGATTCATCACCAAGTATTGAAGACGTAGATTGTGTAACGAGTGAAGTTCAAAGGAAAATCCATATTCATGGAAAATTAGGAAATTGGTACAGTCCTTTTTGCAATAGATGGTTTTCTCTTCTAGGGGTGAATATTAATCCTATATGAATTAATCTACTTATTTAAATAATCAATATATATTGATTAATTGTATTTTTAGGCTTTAGTGAAATTGTTAATCATGTTTTTGGTTCATTGGGGTTATGCACTAGCGAATATAGTAGTTTGCTTCCTTGTTTGGAGTTACATTGGTCATGCCAATCCTGCTGTAAAACCTGGAGTATCGGCGGAGTTCAAATTTTTCGAGTGGCTTAAAAATTCCCTTCTCAGGCTAATGGGGTACAATTTATTTATCTTACCAAGTTGTTATTTAAAAATGAATTATTATATTCGAATGTAAAAATGTAATTTTTATTTCAGGAGAAAAGTATATGATTATGAACAAATTGTGGTGACACCAGTTCATCCAGGGGTAGAGACTTGTTCTGCTCAGTTAAATGAAGAAAATGAAGATTTTGCGGGTAGAAGAAGGTACCATCAGATTGCAAATGTTGAAGGTCAATATGTGACTGTAGAGTAATTGTTTTCTAAAATTTCAAATTTTGCAATTAACAAATTATTTTTTGATACTTGATATAATTTTCACGAGGCAGCTTACTAGTGAGTAAACTAAATTAATTGAATAAAATGATAATCGAATATCAATTAAGCGTACATATATCTGAGAAAGAAACATATTGCAAAGAATGTAATAAATCAAATTTTTTAAATATTTTATTTTATAGCATTCTTTTTCACAAGAGACTGCAAAATTTGTAAGACTTACGCACAGCCTAACGTTTGTACTGCCCTTTAACTGTTTAGTTATCTTACTATAAGTACATAACGTTTAACCAAAGAAAACGAGGGTCCACTTTGACGTATGTTTTCGCAGCTTAAATATTATTGCGAGATTATTTATTTATACATATATACATAAAACAAATTATCTATAGAAATTTATATATATGACACGAATGACTACGACGTTACCACAACTTGTACTTTTTTCGGGCGACGTTATTTGTAATACTCTGTATAATAACTAAGGCATAATATATTGTACATGTTTATAAAGCATTTAAATTTTTATATTAATTTAATGAAATTAAAACTGAACGAGAAAAATGATTTTAAATTAATATAATTTTATAGTTGAGCTTGCCATACAGATTTTTAGTAATTAATGTATCTAACTGTTTACTTAAATTATATTAACTTTTTATTGTTAATTCTCTTCTTCAGTAGCATTTAAAAAAAATATTTATGAAAATAATTTTTTAAATAAAAGTTAAGCTAACTCATAATGTGGAATTTTAAATTAAATTATTTATAAAGATGTTTATGATGGAAATATAAATAAATCATATTAATAAAACACAATAAAGAATTTTTAATATTCACAAAATGTCTCTAGTTGCAAATATTATTTAAGTATGTAAGAAGTTGAAAACTAAGAATTTTTCAATTTCACTTTTAAGAACAATGTCCTTGTACAAAAACTAAAATATTTGAAGAACTAAATAATGACTATATAACTAGTCATCGAACGCCGTGCGCCGATCTTCCTTGCTCGCGAAGTGCGGGTCGGTCAACGTGCGAGGAGTCATGTCCTCGCCGTCCTCTATCATCCTCAGATGCTCCCGACATTGCAGGATCGTCGTTGCTATGCAAGCGGATTGGAGAGGCTTTTTTTAAGACCGCGCTGCTTTCTTTTGAAATCGGTAAGATTTGTGACTTTAAGCAAAGTTATGTGACAAGCAGCTATTATAATTTTAAGTTTCATCCATTTTAATTTAGTAGCTAGTTCGTATCGCACGAATTAATTCAAAGGGACATTTGTACACGTTAAAAATATTAATAAAAATATAAAGTAATAAAATTATGTCAGTTCGAGATCGATAAATAATACTCGAAAAGCGAACGAATCTCGCGTGGAAGGAAAGGACTAGTTCAATTTTTTTTTTATAATTTGATAAACTCGAGGCGATATCCTCGGCTCGAGATCGATAAATATTCAAAAACCGAACGAATCTCGCGTGGGATTTTTATAATAAGGATAGAAGGATAGAAACAAGGACAGGAAAAAAAAATTGAATAACAAATCCGAAATGTCGGCACGTTACACGCCGGAATCAACAGAGTCTCCTAAAACAAACGAGCAGTCGTGCGAAAGATATAAGAGCCGCACGACACACAAGCTTGTAAGAACACAAGCTGTTCTTCGTTGTTCCTTGTATATATAGATATACAAACATAATATTTTCTTGTGGCTGTGATGTATGTCTTTTTAGCTGCCATAACCTTTAGTGCAACTGAGAAATTCGGAGAAAGACCATCAGTTTGTAATTCCTAAACCTATAATACAATCTTTTTTCACGCCTGTATCGCTTGATTAAGTTTAACAATCGTACAATTGATCTAAAATGACAAGTTTAGAAATGCAATTAAAGTGCAAAGAAGAAAATAGTTGCAAGAATTCGGTAATTATGTGCTCATTTCCAGAACCAGCATCTGTTCATACCTTACGTGGTAACTTTCAGAAGTCTATAGATTTAGAGCTGAAACCAAATGAAAATGTAGTTTTATCATTGCATTTCCAATGGCAAGAAGAAAGCGTAAATCAGTCACGCCAGCTGTACTATAACAATTATTCAAAGCCGTCCCATTTGTACTGCAAATACGAACTCACTTTTCAAAATAATCTTCACGAAGCGTGTAATGATTATTGGTATAATTTAAGTATACAATTTTTGGTACGTAATCAAGGTAATCTACCAGAACACATTCACGTTCTCTTCAAAGCAAATTGTAGAACTGCAAACAAAATATACGGCTGTAAGTTCGAAAAAATTTACGAGATGTCTATTTTCACCTCTATTGTTCACATCTGCTGTGACATACAAAGATACAAAAAGAAAGGAGATGAAATTTTAAACCAGCATTTTCAAGATAACGTGGGTATGATGTTGTTAAAAACAGGAATCTATAGCGATATTTCATTCGTATTCGAAGATGATATCATCATTAAGGCGCACAAAGACATATTGGTATCAAAAAGCGAAGTATTCAACGCAATGTTTTATCACAAAATGTTTGAAAGCGAAACTGGAGTAGTAAAGATTGTTGACTTTGATTTTGAAATCTTTAAGAATATGCTTGAATACATTTATACAGGCAAAACAAATATAAATGGTGTAAATTCATACGAACTTTTCCAAATCGCAAACAAATATAAAATAAGCGATTTGCAGTCTGAATGCGAGGAATACTTTTTATTTAATTTAGACTTACAAAATATTGTTAATATTCTTTATTTGGGAGATTTTTGGGAAACTCCTGAATTCAATAAATATTTGATGTCTTTTATTAAAAACAACGAGGCCGAAATAGTCAAGGATGTTAGTTACCAGAAATATCTTTGTACAAATTTAAATTTCATTACATTCTTTTCGACGCTCGAACTCTACGCTAAATATGACTTACAAGATTTGAAACCAAAACTCTTAGATTTTGTAAAAATTCATAATAATGAACTTATAAATAATCCAAAATTTCTAATATTATTTAATACTCATTCAGATTTCATGAGAGAAGCTTATATCCACTGCATTACAAAATAAATTAAAATATACATTTTATTTGAATTATATTAATTATTTAAGGAGTATGTAAATCATTTTTTAATTTTTTAATAAACCCACATTTCCAATGAAACTTAGACGTAGTATATTTCTTTATTTACGTATTTGTATGAATTTTAACATTTTTAGCGCTTTGGGATTTATGCCTTTGAAGCTCGGATTCATGCAACTATTTTCAAAAATTACATGTATGTATATAAAAATTGCACCATTACAAAAAAATGCTAACACTGTGTGTTATAAAGGTTGGTGGATTCGAAGATGTGTGTCGATAGCTGAGTGGTTGGGATTCACGCTTCCGGACGGTCGTGGTTCGATTTCAATTATCGACACGTATTTTTTCATGCGTAAATTCCGAATCATCCCGTTACAGTACACATTACATACAAAAACAGGAATGACTACGACGTTACCAGACTTGTACTTTTTTCGGGCAACGTTATTTGTAATATTCTGCATAATAACTAAATACGTATTTATAAAACATTTAAATTTTTTTATGAAAATAATTTTTTAAATAAAAGTTAAGCTAACTCATAATGTGGAATTTTAAATTAAACTTTTTATATAGATGTTTATGATGGAAATATAAGAAGATATTTACAAAAAAAAAATAAAGAATTTTTAATATTACAAAACATCTAGCTGAAAATATTATTTATGTAAGAAGTTGGAAATTAAGAGTCTTTTAAAATCAAGTTTTGTAAGAACAAAAATGTCATTATGCTAAAACCAAAATAATTGAAGAATTAAATAATGACTAAAAAGTTAGCCATATAATCGTTTAACTTTTTTTTGGTTTACTTAAATCTAGCATTAAAAGTCATTATTATACTGTTAGAAAATTTCCATTTTTGTAGATACAATGTGTTAACATTTGAAAAGACAAATAATGCTCTACATATGTATATGTTGAAGTTTTCTTACAGTATTCTTTAAAATTAATTTGAAATACCATAAAATTAATAAAATTATTTTATATATGTTATAAAAAGAATAACAAGAATAACAACTATATATTTACAAATCGTCAAAAACTAATTTACAACGCTATATTTATATTTTAAACGGCATCTGTTAATTAAAGAAAACATTCAAGTTTCTTTGGACAACGGTAATCTAAACATCATCACGTTTCGCCATGAAGGGTTTGCCAAGCTTTTCGAGTTTTCGAAGTAATTCAGGTTTTGTCAGCAGAGCTTTCTTGACGGCTGTGACGAGAGACTCCTCTTGGTCGAAAGGAGGTAGTGGCATTCCTACGAGGCCATAAACGTAGATGTTACCCACGTCGTCCGAGGCAAGGAGTTGCTCGCCGCTGCGCGTGAATTCGATCTTCATCACCCGCACATTTTCTTCGGCGATCTTTGTCATTGAGGCTGGTCTGTGGGTTTTGCGTCTGATATCCCATATGAAAATCTGTTTTGTAAAAGAATATTAGACGTGGATTTTTTGTTTATATAAAAGAGAAATTTATTATTGAAAAAGTCTTTTACGGCAAAATTCGGTTAAATTTGTCCGTCTTTTATTTTTAATCCAAAAACAATTTCTGACCACATTGTTTTGAAAATAAATTTCTCTGGAAAAGGACGAGCTTGGACTTATATTTTCTACCAGGCTTCCCTCGATTCCCAATCAGTTAAAAACGATTTGAAACTCTCTGACCCAGAAAGTAACGAAAGAACGAAACAAAGAAAAAATCGCCCACCTCGTTATCGACGGCACTGGCAAAAATAGTGGAGTTCCTGGGGCTCCAATTGATCGACATGACGGCGGACATCTTGGTGCCGAAGGTGAGCAGAGGCTCCTCGATCCCCTCGACCCACACGCGGATGCACCAGTCGGCGCCGCAGGTGAGGAAGAGCCTGGGACAGAACGGCGAGTACTGCATCCCGTAAATCGGCCCGTCGTGCGCCAGGAAACAGCCGAGGTGACCGTGAGGGTGGCTCGTAGCGCAGCTCACCACGCAGCCCTCCTCCGTGCCCACGGCGTAGTTGGCCGGCATCGTCGGGTGTCGGCAGAGCAGCAGAGCACCTGGATTTCGGTTGATCGGCACGTCGCTGCCCTGGCAGTAGTTCATGCGTTTTACGCCCGGGACTTTGCCTAGTATTCAGTGTCGAGAGATTATTTAGGGGTGAAAGTGTCGTTGTGGCTTGATAATTTTCAGAATTTCCAATATACCCGTAAGCACAATGTCAAAAATTTCATCTTTATTTTTCGAATTTCATCCCCGTTAGAGAATTGTATTAATTGTATCCCTGTTGAAACGAACTGATAAAAACCGATAAAATCTTATAGATTCTGGTGCAAAAATCAAGTAAGTTTATCAGATTTCTGCCCCCTTTATCAGATTTTATAAGATCGTTTCAACAGGGTTATTTATAACAGGATCTACTTCTTCGTATGAGAAAAGCTGCCCGGTTGAAAATAACTGATAAAACCCGATAAAAAAATGTCTGTATCGGGCTCATGATGTGTATTTGCAGCCGGAATATCCGATACATGCTGATAGATTTCGATAACGTATTAAAATTTATAGCAATATCGGTATAAAATTCCTATCGGATTGTATAAACTTTACAAGATAAACTATTATGAGATACTTTTTTAATAAAAAATTTATCATAATCTATACTAAAATGTGTATAGAAGTAAAGATAGCAAATTCAAATTCAAATTTCACGCACGTTTTATCGGATTCTATCAAATATTTTCGAGTAATCAATCACGAAACAATGCTTCTATCATTTTCTATCTATTTTTCACAGAAGATATCTCGATCCTGATATCGGTATTTATATTGAAATCCCAGAAGAATTGAAAGTGTTCTATAGCTTATTATCGACTTATTCGATCAGGCTAATAAAGTATTGACACTATCTTTTCTTTATAATGTTAATTCAAGATAAAATATTATAGTATTATCGCCTTTGATCGGTTTTTAACAGACTGTTCATCATAGTCTTATCGGTTTCTATGGTAATGTCATATCTCTATTCGAAACGTTTTATCGGTTTTTATCGAACTTTGAGATTAAAAAAGTATTGATTTCATAGTTTCTTATGTGGCAAATGCAAAATGTTAAATATTGTTTTATCGTTTTTTATCACTTTTTGTAAGACTATTCCAAAATATTCTCATCGGTTTCTATGGTAAAGTCACATCCCTGTACGAAACTTTTTCCGTAGCAAAAAAATCCACAAAGATTTCTGTATAAATTTTTATGTATATTTCCACATGGAAATCTACAAAGATATCTATATAGAAATCTGTTCCAAATCGTTATGTGAAAATATACATGGAAATCAATGTAAAAATCTATATAGATATTTAC